>JAWZYT010004723.1:65000-162500 GCA_034508575.1 Petrolisthes manimaculis
TAAGTTACAGATAAATACAGAATATGAAGATATTTTATGTAATTTGTCATTGATTCCTGTATATTTTCCATAATAATAATAATAATAATAATCAGGGTCCATAGAATAATAATAACAATAAAATTATTTATAATAATAATAATAATAATAATAATAATAATAATAATAATAATAATAATAACAATAATAATAATAATAATAATAACAATAATAATAATAATAATAATAATAACAATTAATTACTATACGGTTGTTTATATGTATAGGTAACAGGTAGCTTTTCCTCCTTATATGTTCCAGGTTAATGAATCGTATAGTGCCAGGCTGTATCCCAGAAGACACCATCACGTGGGAAGGCGTCAAAAGTAAACAAATCAACATGCGTAACTTCCTACAACAGGCTGAGTCTTATGGTGTACCCAAGGCCAAACTGTTCAACATTGAAGACCTCTTACACCTTCGTCACATCCCAAGGGTTACTCGATGCATATACGCCCTTGCAAAGTTGGTGAGTCAATCAGTCAGTCAGTCAGCTTATGGGAGTATGGGAATAGGAGGACAGGCTTGGGGGGGGACTGGGGGTGTGTGGGAGTAGGGGGACAGGCTTGGGGGGGACTGGGGGTGCGTGGGAATAGGGGGACAGGCTTGGGGTGTTAGAGGAGTGCTGGAAAAAGCCTGGAACTGGAATAGAGTGACATGCTTTCTACCCCCCCCAAGCCTGTCCCCCTACTCCAGCAACCCCCCCCCCCAGTCACCCCCAAGCCTGTTCCCCTACTCCCACACACCCCCAGTCCCCCCCAAGCCTGTCCCCTACTCCCACACACCCTTAAACGTACAGTTGGACACAGGAATTCGTGGTACACTCGTAATACATAATTTCTGACCAGAGTGTGAGGAGCAGAAAGCTTCGAATCGCCTGGTATTGTTCATTTCCCCACCCAGTACACATCTAGAGGGCAGAGGCTGAGTTCGAATTCAGAGTATGTGTGTGTGTGGTGCCTGCCGTTCGTCTCTAGTCAGGGATTACTGTACGTATCACGAGTGTACAGAGTAAGTGGAAGATGGAAAATTTCTCCCAATATCAAGTTCCTTAGTGCCAAATAGGAGACACCATCAGGGGCAGAAGTCAGTATTGAGAATGGTAATAAAAAACAAGTACCTGATAATAGACACTGGTTACTCAAATGGGACAAATATATTTCACCTGCTAGGCTGTACCACTAATTCATGTGTCCAACTGTACATGCATGGTGGCGGATGAAATAGAAAGTATTATACGGTATTACCTCAAAATATATTGTAAAACTTACACATGTACAGTTGCCAAAAAAGGTACTGCGACAACTATCGATACAACATTAAATATATAATATGTCCATAGTTGTTTGTAAGGATTATAAGTATGTATTACAGAAGGATATGTATATTTCCTTCTATTATACATGCTTATAGTCCATACAAATAGTTGTGGATATTACTAGGGTTAAAGTTCTATCAATAGTTGTCGCAATACGTTTTTTGGCAACTGTACGTTAATCTGTATGATATAAGAAATGCTCAGAGAAGTATCTGGCAATTCATCCACACCTCGTGCCATATTTACCCATATATGTAATCAATACCTGTCAGTTCTTTGCAGTTTTCTATATGCAGCTTTTCAGATCTATATTGTTTGAATAATATTAGTTATTCCTTGGTGTAGGTTTCTGTAGACGTTGTGTATTACTCTGCCTCCATAATGTTTGACTAATGTTTATTATTCCTTGGTAGCCTATGTTTTTTGAGACGTTGTATACTGTCCCTGAAATGTTAGACTAATGTTTGTTATTCATTGGTATATATTTAGTTTCTGGAGACGTTGTGTATTACTCTGTTTCCATAATGTTTGACTAATGTTTGTTATTGGTTTGTTTGTACAGGTTGCTGAGGACCCCAAACAGTCCAGTGATACTCCACAACTTGGTGACGAACCCAGCTTCCTACAGGAACCCAAGAAGAAGGTGGACGTCCCAGGCCACAGAGACACTAAGGATGTTATGGCACAACTCACAGCTGAGAAAAAGACTGCAGAAAAGAAACTACAGAAACATTCATTGTACCAGTGAATGTATAGCAGGGTGGGCAATCAAAATATATAGTTATAATCGCTTAATTAAAAGAGTAGAAGAATATTTTGTTGGTGAATTGGAAGGTCTGTGATTCCTCCAACCTATGCCATGAAACAGAGGCCCTCATGTTACCTTAAGGGGGTGTGGGAGTAGGGGACAGGCTTGTGGGGTTTGGGGGGTGCGGGAATAGGGGAAAAGGCTTAGGGGAGGTAGTAGAAAGCTTGTCCCCCTATTCCCGAACCCTCTAACCCCCCAACCCCCCCTAAGCTTGTCCCCCTACTCCTGCACCCCCCAAAAGCCCCCAAGCCTGTCCCTCTATTCCCGCACCCCCTTAATTAAAAATGAGGGATCTGTTTCGTGCACTATTATGCCACGAAACAAATCCCTTAGTATTAATATTGAAGTAATCTGTTTCCTGGCATAGTTTGTAGGAACCATGGATGCAGTTGCCACCCAATTCCTCACATATATATATTCCTATTCATAATTATCGTCAACACACTCTGATATTTAAGTTTTTGGTGTGGATATAATTATACAAGTATTTATTAGTGTTATTATCGAGGGTCAACTGCAGCTTAAATAATTTCATCTTAGTCTTACACGTTCAAAACATAATGATACATACAGGTATTATGAAACTTAAGTAAATAACATAATCAAATTTCACAGTACAGTATTTAGATTTTCCCAAGTACTTATTGATTTACGCAATGAGGTAAACAGTAGCTTAATTTCTTAATATGTTTGTGTCTGTGGTAAACCCTCATATATTAGCTGTAGCCTAGTCCTGTAATATATAATAAAATGCTTTACCATTAAATATCTATTAGATTAGATGGCCTTATTGGTGATACCCAAAAATAAGAGGAAAAGACTAAAATATTGTAAGTTTAGTGATGTGGGCAGTACTGTACTATAAGGGTTTGGGCGCCTCTTTGGTCCCACTTACTCCCTTTCCATTTTTCATTTGTTCGGGCCTCATATCCTTCCATTAGGCTACTGTATATCCTTCGTGTTTGTTTACCTATATCTTTCTATCACCTTCTCCCTCGACTTACATCAATGTCTTACAAGCCTAGGGTGCTTTAATTTCATCCTTAGGTCAATCACTGTACCTATTTTGTATTATAAGTCATTATGTCCGAGATGCAGATTATATTTTATTTTTTAAGTTATTTATTTATCTTAAGTGTAAGTTTTATAGCCCCAACACTCTGGGGAACGTTGACGCTAAAGCCCACGAAGATATTAGATATATAGAGTAAAATTAGTACCAATAAATGCAGAAAATCAACTGCAGTAATACTATGAAAGAGAACAAAAAAGACACGAGTGGCAGATTGTAATGTTTCTAAGTTTAGATTCCCCCTTCATGTTGGTCCATTTTCTGTGTCAAGGGCGCGGCTGTCTGTCTCGTGCAGCAGCAGCAGGTGTATCTACACAAACAAAGCCATGTATCACTGCCTCTAGGTCACTAGGGTTAACTTAATTGTCATTCAAATTAACACATATTCAGTTTGTAAGCATAGATCTGTGTTTCCATTAGTCCAGTTGCATCCTGTAAATAATTATACTGTAAGTAGAGTCCCACTTGAGCCAATAAAGATAAGCTATTATTTAATGAGTACCTTATACACACTTGTCTGTGATCAAACACCTGTGATTCGGAATATCCAAGTTCCAACAGGGTTCAGACATTTCCATTTCCGAGTGTAAAATACAAACAACCAAGCTTATGAAAAAGTTTGCACTGGAAACTTTTTCAAAATATGGTTGTGGTGATAGTTTATGAGGGAATGTTAATGACAAAGGGAACTGCTACCTTTGGGCTATTTTTGGCTATTATTGGAGTGATATTGTGCGAGAACATCACACATTCTGATGATATATGGCAACTCTGGACCTTCCATTGGTGTAGCAACATTGCCAACTTGGCGTTTAACAAGAAAATATGTATATTTTAAAGTCACCTATAACACTTATATTTGGATTTATGCATTATTATATTTTAAAGATTAATTAATACTTACTAATTAAATAATACTTGATTACTACTTAGTAAGACTAAAGTAATAATCGTGTGAGGATGCATGCTGGATGAAGGTACTGTTACGTACGTTAAATTAATTATTCCTTTTCCGAAAGACTTTACCACAAAGGAGTAGAAACACACACGAAGGATAAAGGAGCAAAGGAGAGACACTGGGAAGACAGAAAAATAGATTGGCTCGGGTACACAGGAGCGCCCAAACCCTTAAAATATCCCATATGGTGTGTCTTATAAATGTAGCACTTTTTATAAACTCTGAGTTTGGGCGTGAGTTAAGCCCCAAGATAGCAAAATGGCAACCCTGAATTTCTGTAACTCAGTCAGCAGTATTGCCAAATATGGATAATTTTCCCTAGATATAGACAACTTTCAAATTATCGCTAATCTTGTTTCTTGATGGGACTGTATTAGGAAGGGTTTGAGAATTTGGTAAATTTATATGCATGATGGAACTAAGGTGTCGGTGATTATTTGATTGTGACAATACGACTAATAATACAGTATCAAGATTTAAAATTTTAGATCTTGTACTGTATATCTTCATGAGTAAACAGGCAGGTAATTTCTAAAGGTAAAAAAGGAAAATTCTGATACTATTGAAATTGTGGAAAAATTCTCCAACATGTATACAGCTAGATATTGTACTGTATCAAGGATAATAGACTATAATAGACTTATAGTCTATTATCTTTGTACTGTATTATCTTCAAGAGTAAACTGGTAGGGAATTTCTGAGGTAAAAAAAAAGGAAATAATTCTGATGCAGTTGAAATTGTGGAAAGTTTCTCCAACAAGTATAGCTACAGATCTTTGTACTGCTATATAATTATCTTCAAGAGTAAACTGGCAGGGAATTTCTGAGGTAAAACAAAAAAGGAAAATTCTGATACTGTTGAAATTGTGGAAAAATTCTCCAACAACAAGAGGTGGCAACACTGACTTTCTCTAAACCCAGACTCAGTGTTGTTTTGTTTACTGTTGGTGGGTGGGAGGGAGTGGAGTCTCTTTGGGCGAATATTTTGAGGTGTGGATTTAACTTTCAGACTTCAAAATGTCCCCAAATAATGATAAAGAGACGCCCATATTACCTTGGGACCACTTCAGTAATTGGGTTCATGCTATATGTGTGGTTACCTTTGATCTGGAGCTGGGACAAGCTATGGAGGTAAGAGATGCGTGTTACTCTCACTCTCTCTTTGTAAGCTATTTCGTACTCTCACTCTCTCTCTGTAAGCTATTTCGTACTCTCACTCTCTCTCTGTAAGCTATTTCGTACTCTCTCTGTAAGCTATTTCGTACTCTCTCAATCTCTCTGTAAGCTATTTCGTACTCTCTCTCTCTTTGTAAGCTATTTCGTACTCTCTCTATCTCTCTGTAAGCTATTTCGTACTCTCTCTCTCTTTGTAAGCTATTTCGTACTCTCTCTGTAAGCTATTTCGTACTCTCTCTCTTTGTAAGCTATTTCGTACTCTCTCTATCTCTCTGTAAGCTATTTCGTACTCTCTCTCTCTTTGTAAGCTATTTCGTACTCTCTCTGTAAGCTATTTCGTACTCTCTCTCTCTTTGTAAGCTATTTCGTACTCTCTCTATCTCTCTGTAAGCTATTTCGTACTCTCTCTCTCTTTGTAAGCTATTTCGTACTCTCTCTGTAAGCTATTTCGTACTCTCTCTCTCTTTGTAAGCTATTTCGTACTCTCTCTATCTCTCTGTAAGCTATTTCGTACTCTCTCTCTCTTTGTAAGCTATTTCGTACTCTCTGTAAGCTATTTCGTACTCTCTCTCTTTGTAAGCTATTTCGTACTCTCTCTATCTCTCTGTAAGCTATTTCGTACTCTCTCTATCTCTCTGTAAGCTATTTCGTACTCTCTCTCTGTAAGCTATTTCGTACTCTCTCTCTCTGTAAGCTATTTCGTACTCTCTCTCTCTCAGTAAGCTATTTCGTACTCTCTCTCTCTGTAAGCTATTTCGTACTCTCTCTCTGTAAGCTATTTCGTACTCTCTCTCTGTAAGCTATTTCGTACTCTCTCTCTCTGTAAGCTATTTCGTACTCTCTCTAAGCTATTTCGTACTCTCTCTGTAAGCTATTTCGTACTCTCTGTAAGCTATTTCGTACTCTGTAAGCTATTTCGTACTCTCTCTGTAAGCTATTTCGTACTCTGTAAGCTATTTCGTACTCTCTCTCTCTCTGTAAGCTATTTCGTACTCTCTCTAAGCTATTTCGTACTCTCTCTCTAAGCTATTTCGTACTCTCTCTCTCTAAGCTATTTCGTACTTCCTTTCACTGCAAATTAAGTTATTTCTTACTTATTGTAAGCTATTATTTTGTACTTCCTTTCACTAAGCTATTTCTTACTCTCTCTGTAAGCTGTTTTGTACTCTCTTTCATTGTAAGCTATTATTTCATACTTCCTCTCAGTAAGTTAGGCTATTTATATTCCCCTTGTACTTTCTCGCTCTCTCTCTCATTGTAAGCTATTATTTCGTACTTCCTTTCACTCTCTGTGTAAGAAGACCTTGTAGGATAAGGAAACAGAAGGGAAAGGGGACAGTTATATTAAAAAGGAATGACTGAGTATTATCTATTCCCTAATCTCGTACAGTAGGCTACTTTACATTCTTCATTTAGGGGAGATTCTATATTTTTTGGTGAATTGGAAGACTATTGAATCCTCCAAACTACAGTATGCCAAGTAACTGACGACCTCAGTATTACACTTGGGGTGTCTGTTTCTTGGTATAGTTTGGAGGAATTGGTAGCTCCAGTTCACCACCTAGAGAATCTCCACTAAAAGGGATTACAAACTGTTTCCTTGACTAACTACTGCCGTCATTCATGTGGCACTTGTATGGCTTGCTGACGTATAGAGAACATTTATGTTTGTTGTGAAGACCTTATAGTGTTAGCCATCGATAACACATTATTACTCCTACCTGGAAATCAGTCTTAGAATAATAACAGTTCTTTATTTGACTTTGTTGACTCTCATGTTCATGTATATGGTTAATCATGTACAGTACTTTATTGTTGTCCCAGACTTTTCTGGTTTTTGTTTGTTTGTGTGATTACCTGTGCATAAGAAGCTGTGGGTGGATTTATACAAAATCTGTTTTTGGTACTCATGAGTAATCCCAAACCAACAACTTGAAGCACTTATTGGCAGGCAGTGAGTAGAGCTTACAACTAGTGGTTCAGGGTTAGAGTTGACAATGCTGTGTGGCCCTCATGGGAGTGTGGCCATCTGTACCTGTACAGTATTTCAAAATCCCACTCCTTCACTAAAGTAGGCTTATGTGTATTTACATTTAAAGTAAAGCCTAGGCCAGGATTGTAGCTTTTCATATCTTAAGATTTCAGGTAATAAAACAACTTATTCTATGATAATATATTTATAAATAATATACACCAGTAATTCTCTACCTCTCAGTGATGAGTGAAAGAATTACATACATCTAGCCGTTGGTATATTTCCTACTCCAATGATAAATTCTGATAGTTGTTAAATTAAACTGGCTTAAGTACAGTACAGTTGTGTCAACCTTCGACTTTTTATGCTGGATTATTACAGTACAGTATAAGAAATGACAATCATATCATATAACTATTTGACCTCCTTTGTTCTCTTAATATACAGTAGGTTATCTTTGAGAAATATTTATTTAATTTATATGCACCACCATATCTAATGTTTGTTGACAGATGGATAACATAGTACATAAATAACTTGTTTACCTGCATTGTGTATTGAGGACACAAGCTAACAAATGCAATAAAGGCATATCTTGTCGAATTAGTGGTATATACAGTATTATAGTTTCTTCAGTGTTAAAGTGTAGGCAAACCATATTTACATGGCCTAATCTTCTGGTCCAGTCCAATTAAGGAGGTAGTACCTTGTTGGTAAATCTTGACCAACTGATTCCTTCAAGCTATTTAAAGCAACAGGCCACCATTATTTTGTATATCTGGTCATGTTTCCTGATATACTTTGGAGGAATTAAGGAGCTCCAGTTCACCAAAAAGAGAATCTCCCCTTATCCATTACAATATCACCATGTGGTATCTTTGAAGATACCTTTGAATATGAATCCAATAATAGTAGTTCTTTTTATGTTAAGTTAGTTCCTTCGTTGTTTGTTGAGAACCTGTAAGTTATTATCAAATTTATCCTGTACATAAGTGATATACATAGGCGTACAAGCAATAGCCTGTAATTATGACATTGGAAGAGAAATATTCTGTCCATCCTCCAGGTTTCAGTCAGAACCTCAATGAGAAAGAGTGCCCTTATCAGTTGGCCAGTGTAGGCTAATCTCGACTCTTATTAATAATTACGTAAATAAACAATCCCAGACGACACCCAAACCCTAAAGTACAGTCGGCGTCAAAAGTCTTGTCGCCAGATCGACCAGGTAATGCAGTGCTATATGGAAATATAAGCTTCACAAGCTCGTAAATTAAATAATGAAACAGCAAAAATTAAATTTGTCCCAGGGTTTTTGTATTTCTGTATGGTGAATGTGTGTTGGATTATTTTCCTTTGAAATATCCTTCATTGTGCGCTGAGTGAGGGAGGCGACACTTCTTTTGACACCGACTGTACACCCCACATTGTCACAGGCAATAACACATGTCTGACTCTTGGGTGAATTGAGTCTTTGGTTTGTATTCTTAGTCGTTAGGTGAAGTAATCCCGATCAAAATAGTGGAATATATAGTCAGTTTCCAAGCCCTATCATGTGCCTCAGTGGAAATAAGCATAAGTATAGGGGATTTTACATGATCGGTGGTGCGTAAGTCCTGCTTCGTCTCTACACATCCGTCACCTGTTGGCTGTAGGTCAACTGAGGCTCACATGTACAGCATAAAATATTACCTCCATCTCATGTACTTGATAATGACCAGATAGATACATTATGAACCAGTTTCTATTCTGACAACATATGGAAAGTATATCTGTCATTTCTGCATTCAAATTATGTTACAACATCACTATAGCTCGGACAACGACGGACATAGTCATACACAGGTGGATTTGAAGCCAACTTATCCTACTAGTGATGGGTCGTTCGTGAACGATCCGGTTCAAAGAGCCGGCTCTTTGCAGTGAACGATAAGAGCCGGCTCTCGCTTAAGAGCCAAATGGCTCTTTTGGCTCTCTGTGAATTTTGAAAATTTGAAATAAATATACGTGTATCAGGCTATTTTTCCTACACAGTGAGGACTCATATTTTATTCCATTGTTTTTTATGTATTCTAATGGGTAGAGCATTCATTGCTAAAAATAAAAACACTTCAGTTTCCCTTTGGGATGAGAAGCTACTGTCCATTTTCTTTTCTATTTTACTTCATAAATAAAAACTTTGTTTCTTGTTTGAGTTTCAGTTTTTGAACAGGAATATAATGAGTTATGTACATTAGGTAATTAGCCTTTACTCATGAAATGTGATATAGCCTATTGGTATACACTGTCATAATCGTCATATTTTATTATCACTGCATTTCTATGTTGAGAGCCGTTTGGGAGCCGAAAGAGCCATTTAAGAGCCGGCTCTCTAAACTGAAAAGAGCCATAAGAGCCGGCTCACTCATGGGAGCCGTAAATCCCATCACTATATCCTACCCACTGTCCTTCAGATAGCTATAATTATATCAAACGTTCATATGTCCAATACCTATTAATATATACAGTGTACAGTTTCATAAGGGTGTACACATGCACGTTATAAGATAGTAAAGAGATAGGAAGTCAAGCTCACATGTTTCTCCCACACATGTGAACTGTGACGTTACCCGCACGTGTAGAAGGTTATCACCCATGGCCGACTCCCTTGTACTCCACCTCCACCTCTCTATTATGAGCTCAGCTGTTATTTCCACCCTTTGTGGCCTGGGATTGTGTTGTGTTGGAAAGCTTACCTCTGGTACAGCCATCATCAAATAACCCCACACACACTTTCCTTCCATTGTGCAAATAAATCAGTATCATATCAATATAAATTATAATCATACGATACAACACATAACGTCAACTCAACCTTCTCAATTATTATCATGAGGTGCTGCAAAAACATACATACACGTGTTGTTCTTGATTATCAATATATAATATTCACTACGAGTTTACGATGGAGGGAAAGTGTCAGTGATTATTTGATTGTGGCTGTACATACTGATACCGCAAGTGTATAAGTTACGTGATGGGTTTTCATACTGGGTAACCTAGCCGTCCTTAAATAGATATGAAGGGCTTATGTAATGGAGCGTTAAGCGGCTGTAGCCAACGACGCATTTGGCTTATCTTCCCACTGTTATAATAAACAATAAAAATGCCAGTGAATTAAAGTAAACATTACCTTGGTATAAGAACAACAACGTATGATGAGAAATTTAATTAAACAAAAAAGTACGGTAGACGGAAAACTTTATCTCTCTCTCTCTCAGTATATATTCCCCTTGTATTTCTCTCTCTCTCTCAGTATGTATTCCCCTTGTATTTCTCTCTCTCTCTCATATCAACCAACACCCCACGGTGCAACACCCTGCCTTCCCACGTAGCCTAACTGAGTAAATAACAGAACCTCCATAATGAACACTTAGCCCGTATATTTTCTTGTATATTAGTGTGGTGAAATCATCAGCCCTTCAATTCACACAAACACATGAAAAAACGCTCACTCTCACACATATGAAAAAAGCAACACATAGGCTACACACACAACTGAATTAAAACACACACACGCACAAATGGAATAAAACACACACACACAAATGGAATAAAACACACACACACAAATGAAATAAAATACAAACACCTATTCCCCCTTATGTCAGTGACTGGGAAACTCGTGTAACAACAAAACTACAGTTAGGTTACCAGCAGGACCCGTCGACCTTGGTGAAGAGGTTACCAAGGGTAGCAGGGAATCAGTCTGGCTAGTTTTTATTTATTTATTATTTATCGTAGCCTACATGTTTTGAATCTAACAATATTCTTGGTACACATATCCGCATCTGGTATGTAATTTATGCAAGTATTACATATTTGAGTTTGGCTAGTTTTTATTAATTTACTTATTTATTTTGTTCGTAGTCAACATGTACGTGTATTTAAATCTGAGAATATTAATTGTATACTGGATTCACAGCAGATGTCTTGGTCTTCAATGTTTATTTACTTATTTATTTACATATTATGTGTTGCTGTGAGTCATGATATGTCAGCATAAGATAGCTTGAAGATTATGACATCACCCAAAATCCTTCATTTAATTTACTGATGTTTGGTTATCATTTTTTTTCAGTGTTTATTGCCATTCTGGTCTTCTGCCAGTTTCCTTGAATTCAGTAACAGCAGTATACAGTACAGTTATAGTCCTACATGACATTTATCAACACTGATGTCAGTATTATACTTTTGACCTCAGTTCAAACCTGAATAAGTTGATAATACATCTATGGGTGAAGTGCTGGTGTTTTTTATCTGAAATTTTCACAGTATTTTGGGGATGATCCAATGCTCAGCTTGGCGGGGGGGTTGCATTCCTAGAACGCTCTCATTTTATCCAGAAATCATATTTGTATATGGACAAAAGTGTTCCATTAAGGTGACTGGTGCTGGCACTAATGCCTGTAGAACTCTATAGTTGATTACTTTAGCTTGTGAATTTAACTCTGTTTGTAGGTCTCACTTTCCTTTCAGTCAGAATATCTTTCATGTATTTCAGGTACCGGTACAATACCTTTTGTAGTTACCAATTCACTACTGTACAATATTTGATATTTCAGGACCATTATAAAAGTTTTAAAAAACATGGGACTATAGGTAATATTTATTCATTAACACCTGTAAAATATTAATGTCCTGCATATTATTAAAATGTTTCCCCTTCACAGATGATTTACCCAGCGGACAGAGAGTTGACAGAGAGGGAGCGAACCAACATATGTTACTTGGCCTTCCCTGACAGCAACTCTGGACTCATGGGTAATGTCCAGTTTCACTTTAGAATCCGACAATGTCCCCAGTCCATGAACGCACACACCCGCCCTGCCATCCACACTTATAATTCAAACTGCCCTACAAGTATACAGGTATGATATGCTATTATGAAGTGAATAATACTATGCTTTATTTTGTTTAGCATTTATTGATTATTAAAGATCTGAATCTGTAGCATAGTTTGTAGGACTCACTCACTCTCTCAATTATTCTCTGACAGTAATATTAATGGGAGATTATCTTGTTGGTATATTAGAAGGCTACTGATTCCTCCTAACTATACAATACAGTACCAAATAAACAGACTCCTTCAGTGGTGCTAATATGGGATTCGTTTCGTGGCATAGTTTGGAGGAATTGGAGACCTTCAAATTCACCAACAAAAGAATAGCCCCTTTAAAGAATAATAATAATGGATTACATTTTTATGATTGGTTTTAGATTGAATAATAATAATAGTTGATTGAATTTTTATCATTGCTTTTAGATTGAGGATGGTTACCTGTATGGCTACGTATACTTCCGACAAGTCAAAGACAGAACTTTGAGAAGAGGATACTTTCAAAAGGTTAGTACTGTATGTGTACTACTATTGATCTCAAGAATTCATACACACACTGTTATTTTCGAAGCTTTACAACATTCAGAAAATGTAAGACTACACTACTGCAAAACAGCCTAATATCAATTGATCAATCAATCTATCAATCGCATCTGTCCATCACCTTCCTCTATCTATCTATTTATCTATAGCTCTGACGCCTCGTTCCCTCCGGGATCTCCCTCCAAGGGGGTTGGCCACAGCAGAAGTGTCTCCAGTTTTCCCTGTTCCAACACTCCCTCCTTAATTGTTCAAACCCTCCTCCGACCCTTACGTTTCTCTCCTTCCTCAGGTACCACATGACCTTGCTGTTTCGGTACCTAATATCCATTAATTAATCGCTACCATTGTTCCCCAGAGTGTGGTATTACTGTCACAACTACCACTGGTGTCACTGTTTACGGCGGTGCTGGAACTGGTGGCCCCGGAATACTTTGAGACCGGGGAGGCCAGTCTGGAAGCTGCCTGTCATCACTTAGATCAATGGCCGCCTCCTACACCTGCCACCACCCTTAATCTTCCTCTTCTGGGTACCCTTATACAGGTGTGTATATAAGATTGAATTTATTAAAGATTGTCTCAATAAATATTTTCAAAAAGATTGTCCCATTTTGTATTGCTAGTAAAGGAAAGTTGTTCAAGTGAGGATGTAACAAAATTCATTGTTATTTACTTTTTTAACATATAGTAGTTAAAGTTTAAAGGGGACTGAGAAACATTATAATCCCCACTCTATAATATACCTTACCTATAATATGCTTGATTTATATATTTTGTCTGGAATAGTCAAATAAATAACTCCCTCTATTTTCCAGGTTCGGATTCCAAGTCGACAGGACAAACCTGGTGCATCATCTCTAACACCACCTTCCCCTACACACACCATGAGTGGACCTCCTTCTGTCCTTATACCCACTCCTCATGAGACAGAGGTTAGTTACACAAGTGGCATGCATGGGGCCAAGGGGAATTCACACATTTTATTTTTACATCATCAATACCCATTTTTTTTTTTTTTCATTCTAGATTTTAAATTTTATTTTTATTATTACATCAATATCGTCATCAATATTCCAATTTCCCTTCTTTTTCATAACAGATTTAAATTGCTATGCAGTTTATAATCAACATCTTGGTATACTTTTTATTACAGATTTAAATTATGTTAATTATTATATATATCATCATCAATACCCCATTTCCCCTTTTTTTTTTTCATTACAGATTTAAATTGTTATGTACTGTAGTTGGAATCCTTTTCAATACAGATATAAATTATATACAGTAGTTTATAACTGACATTTGTGTATACTTTTGTTCAGGCCTTCCGAGTACTTGCCCCAGTCCTGCCACATCTGAATCTACTGTGGGAGTTGGTGATCACTGCTGAGCCTCTGGTGGTGATGGCACTCTCTCCCACTACAGCTGCCAACACCGTCCAAACTCTTGTTAGGTAATTCCCCCACTAGCAGGGTCATACTTGGGGCCATATTCAAGATTATCCATGGTGTTGATGACAGCATGGTATAAGATGGTTCTGTATGGTCTGTGGAGTCATCATACCAGTACCATGCTGTATTTAACACCATGAATTTCTTGCATTTATTCCATGGTGTCATACAAATATCATAAGTTTGATCATATTAAGTAGACAAGGTAAATAATCAAGGCAACTACAGTAAAAGTCCGTTAATCCGACCACGGATACTCCGAAAATCCCAATAGTCCGTATTTTGGCGATGGCGGTAAAAAATACGAAATATAAACACACACACACACAAAGGGTGACCGTGGCTGTCCCGCGCTGACCTGTGAGTCGCGCCACTCCACTCGCGGCTCCAGTCTTGTTTTAACCACCGTGGTGTTAACCGTGAGCGTGTTCGGTCGGCATCAACGCATCCTTCGCATCGTATATTCCACTACAGTGTATATTTTTGCATTCCAAAGTTGCTTTAGGTAAATAGTAATGGTTCCTACACCCTGTACAATAAGAAACAGTAATAAAATCGTGAAGAGGAAACATGTGACATTGACTATTACTGATAAACTGAAGGTGATAAAGAGAGCTGAGCGTGGTGAAAGTAGAAAGAAAATCAGGGAAGATTTTAACATTGGGGCCTCAACTATCTCCAATATCATCAAAGCGAAGACAAATTTGCAAAGATTTGTAGCTTCTGGACAATCAATGATGGGTAGTGACATTCGAAAAACTATGAAGAAGCCTAAATTAGAAGAGCTGGATGAGGCTGTGTACACTTGGTTTACATCCAATCGTGCGCAGGGTAAGCCAGTTTCGGGTCTCATGATAACGGAAAAGGCTAAGCAGTTTTGTAGTGATATTGATATTGAAACAGACATAAAATTTAGTGATGGCTGGCTTCGTAATTTTAAGCTTAGACATGGAATAAGGGTGATAGATGTGGCTGGGGAGAAAGAATCTGCTGACCTTGAGACTGCTACAAAATATTCACAAAGTTTTTCTCAGTTGATAGCAGAACATAACCTAACAGCTGATCAAATATTCAATGCTGCTGAAACGGGTTTATATTGGCGATGTATCCCCAGTCGTACCTTGGTTGGCCACACGGAGAAAAGTGCTAGTGGCTTCAAGATGAACAAGGAGAGATTAACTGTTTTGTTGTGTGCCAATGCCTCGGGTTCATACAGGTGCAAACTTTTTGTCATTGGCAAGTATAAAAAACCAAAGGCATTTAAGAATCTCAGCACCAAACTCCCAGTCATTTATGATGCCCAGAGTAACGCATGGATGTCGGCCCAGTTATTCAAGGAATGGTTTTTCAAGCATTTTGTGCCTGAAGTGAAGGCATTTTTTAAGAAGAAAGGACTCCTAGAGGACTCTAAGGCAATCCTACTGCTTGATAATTGTAGAGCACATCCACCTGTCCATGAACTCGTGTCGGGGAATATTTTTGCTACCTACCTTCCACCAAATGTGACCAGCCTCATTCAGCCCATGTACCAAGGGGTATGTCAGAATAGGAAACTGTCTTATAAAACTTCATTCTCACGCAAGCTGATCGATTCTGATTTCTCAGTCCAGGATTTTCAAAAATCATACACCATCAAAGATGCCATCTTCAATGTTGCCCTGGCTTGGCAAAACGTAAAAGAGGAAACACTGAGGCGTTCATGGAGGAAACTGTATGGAGAAATCATGTTCTATGGTGACGAAGAAGACGAGGAATTCGCTGGTTTTAATCGGCGATCAAATGTAGCCAAAGACATCATGGAAGTGATGTCTAGTGTGCCATCAGATGACGCCAAGAAAATGACTGCTGATGATATCGCCGAGTGGTTGGACGTTGACGCAGACTTACAGGGTGAGGAAGAGCTTACAGATGAAGCCATAATTAATAGCATCATAGAGCCAGCCAAACCCAAGGAGGAGGAGGAAGGAGAGGAAGAAGTGCCAGATGAGGTCAAAATTACGTGGAAGGATGCTGCTGCCTACTTTGATGGTATGGTGAATTTTGTTGAACAAAATAGGAACTATAACGGAGCTGAAGTTATTAACTTCCACATTCTACGTAATGACTTTCACACTAAAAGAGCACAGGCTGTTAAGCAGGTAACATACGAGACCTGTTCTATAATATGAACAGGAAAGAAGTGAATTCATTGCAAGACTATCCCAGGCTTGACACTGTATCAGCGAGTTCAGAGCAGCCTGACAGTCCCGAGCCTATATATGTAAACAATGAGAAAATGGATGACGTATGAACAGTGAAACAACTCGTGTCGACTGCAAGAGCTTGTTTATGATCAATGTAACACTTCTATGTGCAATATTACTGGTTGAAGTTAAAGTAATCCTATAATTTGTGTGTTTCTTTTTCCATATTTGTACATATTTAGAGGTCCAACCAATAGTCCGAATGACCTTCAGTCCCCTGCCATTCGGATTACAGGACTTACTGTATATGATATCTGGATAATGGGCTTGAAAGGTTGAGTGAATGTTGAGTGTGATCCAGTTAAAGTCTTCTCCATTGCATTGTACTAATAAATTTCTTTTCCTTCTACCAAAATAATATTAACTCAACTATACCCCACCTTTTTGTCACAGTCTCATCGCACCATTGAGGTTCAGCGGAGACTACCGGCCATTCTTCACCATCCACGACTCAGAGTTCCGTGAATACACAACACGCACCTCAGCCCCACCTAATGTTATCTTGGGTGTAACTAACCCATTCTTTGCTAAGACTTTACAGCACTGGCCACATATCATCAGGATAGGAGATAATAATACAGGTGAGATACCACCATGCTTTAATGTTGTTGATGTATGTGATAGGTGTACAATACTGTTTAGTGTTTCATAGTGTCATGGTGTATTACAATAATTCCTCATGCCTATAAAGGAGTCACTTTATTAAATGGCTTAACCAAATCAACCAAATGAACACCTGCATCCCATCAATCATAACAGAATTAAACAATATAGTATTAATTCTGTAATAATGTGTTCCTTCTCTTTCAGGTTCACCCAGCACTCAAAAACACAAGTTAAAGAAGGCCTCAGCACTCAAGACAGTGGAACAGAAGCCAGGTGTCTACACCAAGTACCGTCCTCACTTACAAGCAGACAAGGTACACTAGCAATCTACAATCTCTGGTCCACCTTAGTCAAAGCCTGAGATCTGGAGCAGGCAGTTTCTAGACAACAGCCTACCCAAAGACTCCATTGATTTTAAATGTGTGTGTGTGTGCCCTCTAGATGGTTTGTGTGGGCTGTCGTCCAGGAACTGCCTACTTCAGATCTCGGGCTTCGTCTCATGTGAGTTAGGGATTGCGAATTGTGAGTGTACCTCTTACCTCCGATTCAGATAGTCAGAAAAAGTCTTTCCACAGGCTGAGTCACCATATTTATCATCACCAAATATCAAAACGAACGATAATAATATATATTTCAAACTTTAGACATTTATTCTTGTGCTTATAATATAGTAAAGTTACTATATTAATGAGGCTGTTAGAAGATTATAGTGTAAGAATGTAAAACTCTTATCCCAGGTACTATTGGTCACAAGAATTTGTATACATGCAGGCATTTTCAAGGGTTTACAACATACAAAAAATGTAAGACTATGTAACTGCAATGCAACATTATTTTTAGGTTTGTTATTTTGTAATCACCGAGTCACTTGGTAGACCATTCATTGCAGTACTTCCACAATAATGACCTCTTTTTCCATATAGCCTGAGTAAGAATTCCTGTGGCCAACCATATAATAGTCAGGTTACTGTATCACTGAGCACAAGAGCAGCATATAATGATAGTTTTCAACAAGTTACATCCAGTAAATATTTTTTCATTGACGGACATAAGTTTAAATACACATTTGAATAGCGCAAACAAATTGCTGATTACTATTTTTAACATTATCATATGATGTTATTGCACTCAATAGTGAGTAGCTGCTACTTTTAAATTAGAAGATGGTACTCAAACAAATTGGCGACTAATATTTTCACGTTCTCAAGTGATGTTATTGTTTTGAATGGTGAGTAGAAAATGCCACTTAACCTACTTTTTGGAAAGTTTCCCAGTTAACTAATGAACTGAGGGAAACTGTCAAAAAATATTTACATGAATCAATCCAATGTTAAATACTGATTGTTGGTGTCTGTACGCACATCAGGGTTTGGTTAAGCGGCTGTTGAAGGGTGTACAGACTGGCCGACCAGTGGAGGTTCAGAGTGCACTACTACGTCGTCATCTCCTGGAGCTCACACAGTCTTTCATGATTCCACTGGAGCGTTATGTTGCCTCACTAATGCCACTCCAGAAGAATATCTCACCATATAAGGTTGGTGCATACTCTATATTATTATTGTCTTCATTTAATTTATTTATTTTTCTTGGTGATGATATGTTTTTTTATACACTGATATTGTAGAATATAATATATCCGGTATATATTAAGTATTGCAAACATCTTTGTAGGCCTGATAGGATTGGTATATGAAGTTTTACTTTACAAACTCTACCAATACTATAGTAGTATGGGAGAGGGTATGAAAATATATGTCCAATAGGGAGGAAGTGGTAACAGAGTGGTTAGAGAAATGGACTATAAATCTTAAAGACTTGATATTAAATCCATGCCAAATGTCTTGAGTTTTTTTTAGGTGATCTGATGGCTTCATCTAGGGCCTCTGAAGACCAAGGTGCTAGTGAAGAATATGTGGAATTTAACTAATTCACACTTTATTGGAGAAATGTTGCAGGAAATTACAATGTTTTAGAATGTTTATTATTAATTGTTACTATAGGTAACTCATGCTGTCCCTCCAATGAATTTTGCTATAGAATGTTTAGTGTTCATTGTTACTGCTCAGCCAGACAGCTTGAGGACTTCAACAACAACAACTAAAAGTGACTTGGTATTCCTCCAGGCCATACCCAGCCTCCGACCATTCAACCCTGATGAGTTTCTTGGCACCCTGGAGCAACATGGACCTCACCTTACCAGTGGCATCAGGGGTGACTGGGAAGGACTGTACAGACGGTTCTTTCGTTCCATCAATTTCTCCGCCTGGTTTAATGCACGGTACCAGGAAGTGTCGGATAAACTGGCGGAATTACACCTTCAGGCTGTCTGTGATGCTGTAAGTACTCAAAGTTATCATAGTTGTTTGGTTGGTATTGTATATGTGTGGATAAATGTGAAGGTGATGTGATGGTAGATGTAATGATTGAAGGTAAAAGCAATTCTTTATTTACATATGCCCATAAAACCCCCAAGTTATTGTTCATTGGTTGGATAAATGTGATGGTGATGTGCTGGTAAATGTAATCAATGAAGGTAAATGCAGTTCTCTATTTACATATGCCCCAGAGTACTGAAAGAAGTGATAGTTAATTGGTGTGTGTGATATGTAGGCCTATATAAACATGAGGGTGATTTTTTTTTTATGGATTAATTAAGAAACAACAATAGCAAATGCTTACTCATAGCTGAGCCTTGAGCCTGGAAAAATGAAGAACAAATCACTAGCCCATACCCAAATAATGTTGATATACAAGCCTTATTAAGGTAGGAAGGTCATACATTTTGGGGAATACAAAGAGCAATAGGTCATTTCAAAGTTTTGCATATGAGATAAAGAAAAAATATTCATGTCATGAACCACTTTCACCAAGACTTCATTTACATATATTTTGTTCCAACAGGATTTAGGTGGTTGGGTGTGTAGTTGTAGTGAGGTGGAAATTGTTGACATGGTGTTATTACATATATTTTATACTAACAGGATTTAGGTGGTTGGGTGTATAGTCGTAGTGAGGTGGAAGTTGTTGACATGGTATTATTACATATATTTTGTGCCAACAGGATTTAGGTGGTTGGGTATGTAGTTATAGTGAGGTGGAAGTTGTTGACATGGTATTATTACATATATTTTGTGCCAACAGGATCTGGGTGGTTGGGTGTGTAGTCGTAGTGAGGTGGAAGTTGTTGACATGGTGTTAAGACTGCGTTCCAAGCTGCCCCGCGCCGCTTCCCTTCCTCCATCACACCCAGCCAGGGACAAACTCACACAACACCTTCACACACTCTTTATGGCTCTACCCGAGGACCTGAGAGCAGTGTTACATGCTAGCTGAGGACAGTAATACTATCCTGGTTACACCTCTACTCTGTTATTGTGAACTGTGTAAATATATATAGGTATACTGGTAATAATTATGTGTATATTTTAACTAATGTTTATACTCTGCTTACTATGAATGTAATGTGTGGAGTGATGTGAGTCAGTGGGCCATATGCAAGAACATTCGTGGTATTGACCATGGCATAGTACAGACCGGTAAGATGGCTCTATTGTTTGTCTATGGAGTCGTCGTACCGGTACCATTCATACGTCACCAGCACGAACGTTCTTGTAAAGCGGTCGGTGAGTTATAATTCTCTGATAATTATCTTTTGAAGTCTCAGCTCCTGGTTATGTTTATTATTAAGAAGAGATTCTTATATTGGTGAATTGGAAGGTCTCTAATTCCTCCAAACTATGCCACAAAACAGATACCCTATTAGTGTACCATTAAAGGGGTCTATTTTCTGGTATAGTTAGGAGGAATCGGTAGTTTTCCAATTTGCCAACATGAGTATCTCTCCTTATTTGAATTTCTGATTGAATCTCTCAAAACTGAATTTTTTTAAGTTGACCATTTTTCTCAATTATTTATTTTTGATATCCATGCATATGAGCAGGGATATTGTATTATATACAGTCTATGTTATATAATCCAAACTACCTTTAACCTCACATTGTGTTTTGGACATGGACTTTCTGTGATGGCATATATACATTGTACACATATATTCTTTGCCAACATTTTGTTAACGCTGTAAGAATAGCTGCTGTTGTTTGCAGATTAAATGACGGAATTAAATTGTAATATGTACTGAAGCTGTAGTTTGTAGTTTTCAAGAATATTTTCAAACACATTTTATTTTCTGAGTGTTGTGACATTGCTTAATTAAGGGGTGGGTGCATCAAATTGTTTTATTATCAATTATCTTGTGTTTGGCTTTCATTATATGAGTGTTTATAAAGAGAAAAACTTTATAGTAAAGCCTCGCCTTGTCTGTCGAGGGTCCTTCACTGGCTGATGCTAGGACCTTCCCCCCCTCCCCCCTCCCCCCTCTTGATAAACAAAGGCAAATAGGGTATTGATGTTGATGCATTGTAAAAATCATAATTCTTCATACAATATCTATCATTCTTATAATTATGCTGCATTACTGACTGTAAAAATATTGCAGCATTTCCATCTTGTCATATTCAGACTATGGGAAGTGTTATTTAGCTTATTATGTTTTTTTCTTTGACGAAAAGTTCTCTAGGTCGATCAGTTCCTGTTATTTTGCAATGCGAATTTAAGGAGGTAATACACTTATGGTACATTGGAGCTCCTTGTTTCCTCCAAAGTATGCCAGGAAACAGGACCAGATTAACAAAAATAATGGTGGCCTGTTACCTGAAATGGTTTGGAGGAATCAGTTGCTTTAAATTTACCAAGACTGTACTTTCCCCTTAACTACCAAACATCTTTCCATTTGAAGGGAAGGTTAAATAATGATACACTATGTATTTGTCATGTTTTTTTCATACACTCGGTATCCATTAAGTTTGTGGTGACATATTTTATACCTTGCCAAAAAATTAATCTACCTCAGAAAATTTTATTATAATTTTGAACATCTATACAATTATAATGGAATGTCAACAGGTACAAAATAGCTGAAAAATACATTGCTAATGAAAATAAAAATAATGTTCTGCTATACATGTCACGTGAGAGGTTTGAACAGACGGTCGATTAATTTTCACACCTGGCTACATGTATCTTCTAAATGCCTTTATTAAATAACATGCTTACCTTTATCACGTCTCACTATGATTTATTAAAAGTGCCAATATTCCAAGCTATAGTATTTTTATTATTATTATTTTTTTTTTTAATGCTTCATGCATTAATTTTTGTAATACTTTATCAATATTTTACTGGCACATACTGTACCTGTAATACTGTCAATAACTTTTAGTATATTAATTATAAGAGCGTGTAATATAAGATGATAAGTGATGATAGTTTTTGGTAAGTGTTGCAATAATTTTATTAATGTGAAAAATGGGCAATGTATGGTCACTATTTTTTACAGTGTGTTAATATAATAGGTAGATGATGGTGCTTTGATCTTGAGTGCATTACTGTAATGTGAATATATACTGGTAATATAATTGTATATTCAGAACTTTCATTGAAAAAGTAAATGTAATTAATGTTAATTTAGCATCATTTTTATTTAATTAAGGGGAGATTTTCTTGTTGATGAATTGGAAGACTACTGATTCCTCCTCCCAACTACTGTATATCTGAAAATGGTTGCTCACAATGGTACTAACTGGGGACCTGTTTCATGGTATACACTCTCCTCTCTTTTTATGCGAGTTTAAATTATGCAAATTTGAAATTGTGCGTATCATGAAAAAAATGAAATAAATGCAATTTACACAAACTCTTAAAATAACACGAACAAGGAGGCTCAATTTTCAAGTTAAAGTACCATTATTTCTTATGGAAATGTACAATTTACTTTATGCAAAATTCACTTTATGCGACCCCTTCAGGAACCTAACCTACCATAAAACAAGAGGAGAGTGTAGTTTGGAGGAATCACAGACCTCCCAATTCACCAACAAAAGAATCTCCCTTTAACAGCATTCTTTAGGTCACGTGATGTAAAGCTTGGATTATGTGGATTACCATTTAATTATTATTTTTTAATTAATTTTTGGGTTTATTTGATACGTTCATCAATTAAGCCCTCCTTTGGGAGGTGTTTGTTGCTTGCAGTGAAGTGTTGCAGTACAATACTTTAAGTAAGGATTTTGGCACCCTTTCCCAACCACTGCAACTCCCTTTCAATTCTTTGGCTGGCCCTCCTGTTCATCTGTTTCTTTTATGTTTACTGTACTACTTCTCTATCACCATCTTTCTTGTCCTACAGGGTCTTCCAGGCCTAGGACAGTCTTTTTCATTCTTATATATTATTTTTAATATTATACTATTATCTACATATTTGGCTTTCAATGATGATAAAGCAATACATTGTATATACAGTATATATGTATATATTGTAATATATTACAATATATCAGTGCAGTATTACACTATTGAGTAACGCAATTTTCCGCTGAAAATGTGTAAAGAAATATATAAAGGTTTGTACACAGTTTCCTCAACTGACTTTGTAAGAATCTTTGATGATACCCTATATTTTACCCTGTGTTTCATGTATAATATATGCATTGTAAGTTCATATTACTGTGTATAGTGGCTAGAGAATAATTTTCAACTGCCAATTAAGGTTATGTTTTTACCTCCATTTGTCTTTCTGTCAGTCTGAGCAAGATACAGTACAGCATCTCAGAAAGTTCAAATCATTATAGTTTCATGAATTTTATTGGTTGGGTGGGATATGCTTAGAAGGTTATTGATAAGAGTACAAGTGGAAGTAGGAGAACATTCAACACTTTCTTAAAGATTCACTTTATCTCAGAGCCTTGCAAGAGTCACCGGCTACTTGTTTACTTTCATGTATGTATCAATCATCCTGCTTTGTTACTGATGTCATTTTAATGCCTAAATGTTCAAATTGCTTAAAGCAGTAATATTTCATAGCACCCTAAACCTTCAGGATAAAAACAAAATAGTTATTGAAATATTTATGCCTGTTATTAAGTGTGCCATACATGAAGCCAGTAATTTGCCATTAATTTGCCACAACAGCTGTTCATGCCATACAAGTCAATGGGAATGTAATAACTATATAATTATTAAGATAAAGATTCTATTGGTGTTACAGTACAGCTGTATAGCATCAGGTGTATTGTGCCACTACTTGTCATATTGGTAATAATATTTGAAGCAGAGTACAGTAAATTATTTCCAGCAAAATTGTGATGCTCTTTTCAGACTCAGGAAGAATCAGAGGACCATATTAATTAATGAATATTCGTGGTGCATATGATGACTTGGTACCAGTACGATGGCTGCATAGAAAAGCAATAGAGCCATTGTATTGATACTATGCCATCTCCAACACCACCACGGATGTTCTTTCTTGCATACAACCCTAACACTCCTCCTGAGCTGTAAAAATCAAAGTGCCACATACACCTTATTCATTGGGATTAGAAACAAACATTATATTATCACTTCCATGTGGATCCTCATTTTATTCTGCAGATGTTTCATACTGATTCTCATTGACTAAAACAAATCACAGCTGTTCAAAATGAGGTTTTAGTTCTGTAAATTTATTAATGTGTTTGCCTTTGGTACATTGGGCCATATGCAAGAACATCCATGGTGTTGATGATACGATGACTATGTATTGTGTCTATGGAGTCATCGTGTCTATACCACACCATCATCAACACCATGTTCTTACATACGGCCCATTATCGTATCTTTTAGCTCTTTCCGTTACCATCATATTTAATTATTAATATTGATACAGACAAAATAGCTTATGTTAAAGTTAAATATTGATACTTTAAGGGGAGGTTATGGTTTTGGTATTTTTGGAGATATGATTCCTCTAAACTATACCCAGAAACAGGCCACCATTATTTTTGTTAATCTGGTCCTGTTTTCTGGAAAATTTTGGAGGAATCAAGGTGCTTTAATGTACTAAAAATATACTCTCCTGTTAATGCCTTGTGTGTTGTACAGGGAATGTTTTCATGTGTTATCATCAGCTAAGCAAAAACAAAGTAAGCCATATACTGTATGGAACAGTACACCTTATAATTATACTTGTGGTTATAGACTTGTGAAGGAAGAGATGTGAGTGTATTGGGAAACATTTTGATGCTGTAATACTATGTGGTGTCTTTTGTGTCACCTTCATTTGTAATACTCAAGAAATATAAACTTATATTTTTACAAAGTTTATTTCATTGAACCTGTTGAATTTAAGGGAGTGTTGTTGAAATTAATTAATCCTTGCCAAGAGGGGAAGTATGGAGGTACAGTACAGTCACGTACAGCCATGGCTGATAGTGCTTGACCAGGGTCCAAGAAGTGTTGGTGAGCAACTGAACAGAGTTCGAACAAGTGAATTTTCCAAACCATTCTCAACGTTGAGAAAGGTTTAGAAGACTCACTTTTTCGAACTCTGTTCAGTTACTCTCCAACACTCCTTGGACCCTGGTCAAGCACTATCAGCCATGGCTGTACGAGCCATAATGAATTTCCAGGTCTTGTTGAAGTTTAGAATCACCTGACATACTAGTGAACATATTTGCTGGAGCTCGTTTAAAACTCAATCAGGCTATTCGAAGCAAGGTGGTTGGGTGATTGAAGCGATGGAGGACTATTGGCCATGACTGTACAGTCACGAGCACTATAATAAGTATACAGCTTTAGTTGAAACTGAACAGTCCAATTCACCAACGAACTAATTCCAATTTAGATCTTATTGTGTATTTATTTACGGTCTCTAGGTATTCGAAGCACACCTGAATACTTATTAGTGCCCGTGGTTTGCTTCGAATAGCCTGATCGAGTATTAAAGCGAACTTGAGAAGGGAGGACTGGTGTTGAGGGGTAAAAGCTTAATAAGTAGGTGAGCCTGGTGAGGGTGGGGGGGTAGAACCGTAGAGGAAAACAGGCTGGGGAGGGAGTCCGAGTATCAAAGATTGTCCCTGCCACACAACACTCCAGTAGGTTGCATCTACAAATTGCAGTTTTTCGTTCAGTTCGTCCAAAGTGTTAAATTCCCTCGCTTTTTTATGGATTTCTTCATTTGTTACACTTTGCCTTAATGCAGTTTGTAGTGCCGATTCCTCCAATCTACTTCTCTTCGAATCAGGTGATTCCCTGGCATTGGTTGCATATGATAAATATGATTGGCAGTTAGGGAGCAGAGAAGGAATGGCACCATTTCGTATCTTCCGTGTGGACTATCTTGCTGCCTCACAGACCTAAAACAGAATGTTTCTACTGTAGTATGAGTATCTGCACAATATGGTTGAGAACTTGAGAGTGTGGTTGTCTGTCTGTCTGGCAACTAGCAGTGATATAGAGTTAAATATTTAGCTAAAGAGTGAGAGGAAGCAAAGATGATTTCGAAGCTGCGCGAATTTGTGCCGCATTGAAGATGCAAAAAGTGCAACACCTGAGCCTGCCATACCTACAATTTGTAATTATGATTCTGTCGCATTTGTTCTTACTCTTTCTCTGCCTTTTCTATTATATATCCTTCCACATGACATAAATATACAGTATGGAAGACCACTTGCATGATTCAAGCGATATTTAGCATTCGGTGAAGAAATTACGGTACAAGTCATGAATATCATGACTTGTACCGATTCCGCCACTAGATGGCACGCATGCTATTTACAACTGGACGTCAGCAGGGCGCGTGTAAACAAACGTACTTTAGAGGAGTAATCACCAGTGCATCGCAATTTAAACCTTGATTTATAGGATTTATAAGGCCACATACAACATGGAACTTTCAGCATATATTCTGAGTGTACTGAAGGGTGAGGACAAGGACAGATATGTCCATATCTTCCCGATCTTGATTACGGGAATCTTTATAGTTATTTGATAAACTTTAAATCATACACAAATAAGACTTTGCAGGCCTACAAAAGTCTGGAAGCATATAAGTATTTTACGGCTGGATGAGTGAGAGAAATACTTATCACTGATGGCCAGCTGGACCTCTGGCTGGACACAGGAGAGCCGATTTACATCATAATTATTATGTGCCAAGGTAAGTTTTTCTTTATTTTTCCAACAGTTATTATAGTTAAGATTTCGGTAGATTTCTAGAATGGTTTACCCACTCTGCTCAGAAATGTTGCTATATAAATAAATGCAGCATTTTCAATGTTGTGCATATCATGTTTCTTATTGTTAATACCAGTATTTCTCAATGTGTGTTCCCTGATTCAGAGAAGCGGGCTGTCATAAAGCCTGTTTTGAAGGGGAAGCTTGATCAACAAGAGCTGAGTTCATTTAGGCCAGTCTCCAATTTATCTTTCCTGTCAAAAGTATTGGAATATGTTATTTTTAATCAGTTGAGGGAACACTTAGAGGAGGTTCATGCACTGCCAGATAATCAGTCAGCCTACAGGCAGTTGTATTCAACTGAAGCTGCGGTGTGTTCGGTTGTTAGTGACTTATTGTTAACAATGGATGAAGGACAATGTAGTATTTTGATTCTCCTTGATCTAAGTGCAACTTTTGATACTCTCATGCATGAATTGCTTTTGAGTGACCTGAGGGCTGTTGGTATTAGAGAGGATGCTTTGAAATATTTAGGAAGTTATCTGCAAGACAGAAAATATTGTGTGCAAATTGGAAATTCATTCTCCTCATATGAACCGTTGACAAGGGGAGTTCCTCAAGGGAGTGTGTTGGGCCCAGTTTTGTTCTGTATCTATACAATTGGTCTATCAAAAGTGCTACAAAGGCAAGAAGAGTAAAATTTAAATTGTTTGCTGATGATACTCTGTTTTACTTTACTATAACTGATATTGATAGTGCATCTGAAAAGATAAATAGTGTTCTTCGCAGTGTCAAGGAATGGATGGACTGTAAACAATTGAAATTGAATGAAAACAAAACAGAATTTCTACTAGTGGGCAAGAAGGAAAATATAAGGAATTTTTGGGATTTAAATGTTTCCTTGGGTGATGGTCAAATTCAGATTGCGGAAAATGTTCGAGACTTGGGTGTGTTACTGAACAGCACTTTGACCCTAAACTCTCAGATAAATAATGTTATAAGGATTGCTGGATACCATCTCAGGAATATTGCTTTTATAAAGAGGTATCTGGATGAAGATTCAGTTAAGAAACTTATAATAAATAGTGTGGTTACCAGAATGGATTATTGTAACTCTATATACTATAAGCTTCCAAACTTTCAATTAAAGAAGTTACAGAATTTACTGAATAGGGCTGCAAGGTTAATAAAGGGAATTCCACCTCGTGATAGAATTACTCCTGTATTGATTGAACTTCATTGGTTACCAATAAAAGCCAGAATAATATATAAGTTGTGTGTCCTGACTTATCAAGCACTGAATACGGGATGCCCACCATATATAAGAGAACTATTAAAAGTGTTGAAACCATTGGAAGGGACTAACACACGGAGAACAACAAATGAAATAACATTGTTTGAACCAAGATGCTCTGGGAATATTGGTTTTCGTGCCTTCAAGTCTGCTGCTCCAAGACTGTACAACAAACTTCCAGTAAATATTAGGAGGACTGAGAAAGTGAAAGAATTCAAGAACAAGCTGAAAACTTTTTTGTTCTGAGTGTTATGATCTGGAAGACTTACTATCAGTGAAGAATATATGGTGTGATTCTCCACTTGGTTGATGTTTAAGTGAATTACCTATAAAGAAAGAAATATAAGAAATGTGGGTCCTGCAGAGCGCTTAGGCAGAGTGGGACCGGATAAACAAGAATCACAAGTAACAAGTAAGGTTAGGTTTGGGTTAGGCCCTGCAGGGTTAAGCCTCCAAGGGTTAGGATCCTATGATTAGGGTTAGACAAGGGTTACATAGGTTAAGGTAACTTTTCAGACTACCATGTAGTCAGGTCTAGACAGTCCAGCACCCCCTAACTAGGGTTTACATCATTAAGTATATACAGTACAGTATGCAGTACTTTTATTATTGTATGAACTATCACATAGCTGTACTCATTTTGCATTGCAATTTAGTAAGTTTGTGTTCCCCATAGGTGAAACACTCCCAGAGCCTCAATGAAGAAGAACTGAAGCCATGGATTGCTGTCGAAAAGATGGGAATCATCGTAGCTGCACACTGTTCCTGTATGACTGGACTGGGGGAGGCATGCTCTCATGTAGCTGCACTCATGTTTGCTGTTGACTGTGGAGTAAATTGGGCTAAAAAAACAGTCTTGTACTTCAAAACCTTGTGGAAGGAATGAAGTCTGGAGATAGGGGATCATCAGATTTCTTCCCTGAAAATAATCAGAATGGTCTGAGTGAGTTTTTTTTTTCAAACCATACTATTATGGTACAAAACAATTAAAATTATCTGTGGAGAGCTATAATTGAAATAAAGCAAAAAAAAACTTTTGATAAAAGACTATTTCATTCACTGTACATGCATCTTTCCTGATACACTCAACATAGTACACATGGTATGCATTTTGCTATGACCAAGGATCGTTGATACCGGTATTTTTATGCAGTGTGAATGACCAAAATCCAATGTCCTCTCACCACTACCATAAGTTTGCTAACCATAACTTCAGGTACCATGCCATGTTAACTTCATTCAAGTTCCTCACCCGAGATAAAATGTGCACTGCAGATTCTGTCATATTGAGAGGGTTCCCAGGTCTTCCAAGAGGATGAAGCTCCAGCAGGCACAAGTCTCTTCACTGCAGTAATCCACTTGGCTCGTTTAGTTTATTAATTTCCTTTATATTTTTCCCATTTTCTGAGGGAAATCTATAGAAGGAAACATTGTCACGTCCTTGTCTTCTTGAACACCCAGGAGCAACACAACACTTGACCATTTTTGCTTCCTGGGTTCAATAACACACCGCTGCCTTATGCATCCACGCCGAGTCCCTGATGTCCAAGCGCGGGTTTTGTTATTGTTTACCTCGGTCCGTGCATTTTTTCCTGTGTTGAGATGGTGTGCTTTCTTGGCTTTTGCTACTATTTTTGGGAATATTCTTTTATCGTGTCTGTACTAGCTATACTATACACTCAACCGTCAGCTATAGTGGGTTTTGGTAATGCGTTTAAAAGTTATTGTGCAAGTCTGAAGATTACCAATATTATTACCAACTGCTAAATGTGTTCTGCTAATTTTAGTAAACATACATAAGTAGAAACATTGTACAATAAAATAAAAAATCATCATTCGTAAAACTGACTTAAATCATTATTCCTGTGACTTGAATTCGGACTGAGATTGCGGGGAGGGTGGGAGGTGGTATCTGAAGGTGGGAGATAGTATCCAAGACAGATAAGAGGCTACTGTGGCAGCTGGAAGGATTTGATCAAAGTTCTTTAAAATAATTTTCACAATTGATTCTCCTACACCTTATCTCATGACTGACAGCAGCATTTCCTCTTCCTCCTTTCTTTATTTCTATCATCTTCAAATTAGTTTCCAGTCTTATCTTATTTTTCTTTTTGATGAGTGGTGCCATGATGATAAAAATCACACACAGATTTGCGAAAGATTGAATAAGGATGGATACAGAACCATAGTCAAAACACATGTGTATCTCAGGCTATTGTTGGCAAGAGGAGAAGTGCACTATATACAGTAGTACCGGTACTGTACTGTAGAGTTAAGTGACTATTTGGCCTATGTTTTTCAGGTACGGTACTCATAATACTTGATATCTAGCAATCGGTATCAATGCTTTTAAGTACAGAAGTGGTACCGTAAGGAGGGGTGAGTTCGGACGCAGGGTGAGTTCGGACATTTTCTCGAAAAAATGTTTTAGTCGAGTATTCTTCTTCAAAGAAGCAATCAATCAGAAATTGGTTTTGGTGGTTCTTTTCCTTTTGGTTCCCTCTTGCTGCAATAGGGATAACGTTTACTTGTGTAATGCCTAAGTAGGATAAAAAAAATAATTCTCCCAATTATAAATTTGATAAAAAATCTGACTGGTGTCAAACTTCTCCTGGGAAACACAAACCAGAGCACCAATAAGTCAATAACAGGTGTCATTTCTCTTAATATTTAGTAGAATGAAAATAGAGATGTTGAAACTGGTCCTACCTGTATCTCATTATGCTCCAATGGGTTTTTAAAGACATCTTCACTATTTATGGTGTAATGTGGGGTGAGTTCGGACACGAGTAAAATCCATTAAAATGTTGTTATATTGGCCAGAATTGAGACTTACGTGAATCATATTTGTCTTTACAGGTGTACCAAGTGGTACTGGTATGGTAGTTCATAAGTTTTAAGAAGACTCATCTCCCCACTGAACAACTAAAATGCCACGATCGTATAAGAAACTTGCAGTAGGAGCTAGCAGTGAGGGTCGAGGTGGTTATCGTATTGACAAGGCTGAGTCCAACTTTCAAAAGGCATGTGATGCTATACGAAATGGTGAATTGAGTGTAAGACAGGCAGCAAAGCAATATGGCTTCTCCAAAAGCACTCTTCATGATGCAGTTACAAGGAAACATATAAAACCCTCTGGTGGACAAACTGTGCTAAGTAGTGAAGAGGAAGATACAGTAGTGGAGAATCTGTTGACTCTTTCCCAGTGGGGATTCCCATTAGATAGTTTTGAGCTGCGTTTACTCATTAAACAGTATCTTGACAGACGTGGTGTGGAGGTAAAAAGATTCAAGAATAATCTCCCTGGATGTGACTGGGCTAAGAGTTTCTTGAAACGGCACAGAAACGAACTTTCTCACCGTTTGTCTCAGAACATTAAAGTGGCAAGAGCAAAAGTTACTCCCACAATCATCAGGTCATTCTTTAATAATTTAGAAAACACACTTAATAATGTCCCTCCTGAAAACAAGAAAAAGTTGGCCCCTAAGAGACAGCCTGTAAAACCAGTCAGTGATAATCAACCTTCAACATCAAAGGAGGACGGACCAAGCAGTAAGAAGAGAAAGATGTCCCCTGAGAGACAGCCTGTAAGACGAGTCATCCCCAAAATCCAAGGAGGGATTACACAAGGGATTATACAAGTGATGGAGGAGAGAGATTTAACCAGGGCAACAACAACTGAAGGGAGTTCTACTGAAGAAGCAGAAACTGAAGTGCTAGCAGATGAAAGTGAAAGCGAGGATGAATCACGTGGAGTGAAGCTGCGAAGACAAAACGCATGTGAAACTCTGAAAGAAAGCACAGAAAAAGACTCAGGAGAAACCACAGGTAATGAAGTGTCAGAACGAAATCCTAAGCTACACGACTGGGTGATAGTTCAGATCTGTAATGAACTAAAAAAGAAAAAGCGTTATTATATGGCTGTAGTAATTGAAGTCATACCGACCCTTAAAGTCAGATTCCTAAAACATGTTCCAGGAACACCCAATGTATTCGTGAACTCCAGTGTTCCAGGTGACGAAAGTTGTGAGATTGAGGTAGATGACATAGTCATGTACTCTAGTGAACCAAAATTAGGTAAAAGGGAGAAAATGATCTTTGATGTTGATGTAAATTGCTGGCCTAAGTAGGCCTAATTTTTCTTTCTACACTCAAGGTAGAGTTCTGTTGTCATTACCGGTATTCTATGTGATAATCATGTTTATTTTTTAGTTAAAGTGCCTTAAGTATATTGTACAACTGTGCTCAAAGTAGAGTTACAAAATGCTCAAGTACATTGTAAAACTGTGCTCAAAGTACCGGGTAGAGTTACAAAATGGTGCTCATATCTTGCCACACAAAGTACCCTGAAGGGGTAATTTTTTTCTGTCTTTCATTGTTACAAGCTTTAATTTGTTTTTGTTCTTTACTGTATTAATCTGTATCCCAAGAGTCTTTCTTTCCTTGAATAATATGGTGATAATGTGATATCTTAGGTTTAGTTCACTCGCCAGTACAAAGGAAGTGGTACAAAATGGCATGTTACGTTTTTTTAAAACTTGCCAGGTGTCCGAATACGCCCCACATGTGTCCAGGAAGAACGTAGGGTCAAAGATTATCCATTAACAGCATAAATCAATGGCGGTCCGAACTCCCCCCCTATATGTCCGAAGTGCCCCCTCCCCAGGGGGGGGTTCGGACACCCGTTCAGACACGTCTCCACATTAGTTAAGAATCTAAAAAATTTTGGAGGTGTTATGAATTGATAGCCCATTGGGCCAGCTATCTATAGGATACATAACATTTGGTATAAGCCAAAAAACACGGGTAGGAGACTTGAAAAAACTTAAAAAACGTACGAACTCACCCCTCCTTACGGTAGTAGAAATATTGATAATTTGTTATTGATGCACCCAGATCTACTGAGGGAGGATTCTAGAGAAATTCTAAGGGTTGTACAGACTTCAGGGTTTATTATTTTATGTAAGTCTGCCGGTTCCACACTTGCAGGGGTTTGTCCCCTAACCCCTGTGAATGTGGGGGTGGGGTGGGGTGGGGTGGGGGTTACCTATATTTTCTAATACAGAAGTAAATATATCATGTACAGTATAGGCAAAACAAAACTTAACATTGTATATGAATTCCTTCAGTATTATTTACAAGTATTCAATATGTGAATTTATGAAACAAACCAGTTAGCATTATTCTAAATGCTTAGTTATATTAAAATTTAACCATTTACATCCATACAAATATTACATGCACTCTCTAATCTTCAACATTACTTCTTACAAACATCTCTGTATTAACTTAACATGTTTGTAAACTTTCCAGTCCTGTATTGTTATTAACAGCAGAATTTGGTGAGTTTGACTGCTCCCAAGTACCTGTACTCTAAAATTTAACAACATCAGTAATGTAGCATAAAGACACTCCTATGTATATTATTTATTTGCTGTGTCACTCTGTTTTGATCTTCTTTCCCAGGGTAGTACATTATATAGAAGACACATTTACATATGGAAACATATATAACGTCCATCATGAAATACAGTAAGTTAAATTAACTTTACTGCATAACTCTATAAATTTCCCAACACTGTTAGAGATGTTGGGTCATATGCAAGAACATTTGTGGTGCTGACGATAGTGTGGTACTGGTATGATAGCTATGTTGTTTGCTTATGGTACCATGCCATCGTCAAAACCATGAATGTTCTTGCATACAACCAACTGAGTCACAATTGTTTATGACTTTACAAGGCAGCAATGACATCCAGTGTTATACAAACAAGGGTAATACAATATATATATATATATATACAGTTGCGGCAAGGGAAGATGATCCGCGTAAACAATGCTGGGATATGCGTACACACGAATTTGTAACAAGCATAAGAAATAGGCTAGAAAAAATAAAATTCATATACCACTTACTTTTCTATGCTGAGATTCAGTACTTGGTGTTATCTCCATTAGTACTGATTACAGCTTGGATACGTCTAGGCATACTGTACTACAAGCTAATTTTTCAAAATATGAAATGTCAATTTCTCGCCACAGCTTCAAAACAGTTTCCCTCAAGCGCATCACCGTACTTGTATTTTCTCCTTTTAATTTGTTTTTCATAAGTGACCAGACATTCTCTATTGGGTTAAGGTCAGGTGAGTTACCTGGCCACTCAATCTCTAGAATGTCATTTTCCCTCAACCATTGTTTTACATTATGACACTTGTGTGGAGGTGCACCATCATGCAAAAACAAACCATCTGGTCGGTGCATATCAAAAAAACCATGCAAGTGGTCCTTTAAAACGTCCAAATAAATATCACCATTCATTGTTTTTTTAGGTTCTAATAAGAACAACTCTCCTGCACCATGGTCACCACTGAATGAACCCCAAACCATCAGAGAAGGTGGATATTTGACCGTTTTAATTGTGTAGCGAGGATCGTATCGGTTGCTTTTAGGTGGGCGTCTCACAGTTCTGGCACTCTGTCTAACACACCTGAAGGTGCTCTCATCTGAAAAAATGACCTTCTTCCACTGGTCAGGTGTCCAATCTTTATATTTAGTGCAAAACTCTAATCGTTTCCTTTTCATTTGTTTGGTAAGCGTTGGTTTCCGTGCAGCTCTGTGGGCGCGTAAATTTAAGTCATGGTGAAGTCGATGACGGACAGTCCTTTCACTCACATCTCTTAATAGTTCTGGGTATTCCTTTTTTATTTCTATTGATGTTACAAATGGATTTTTAATTACAGAACGTCTGATTAGTGTATCAGTCCTACTTGAAGTTTTTTCTTACCACCAAGGCACGCTTTTGGTGTTGGAACTTGAGTATCTCCAAGGCGTCTGCTAGCAGCAAGGATGTGTATAACTGTTGCTCTACCACGTACAACACGAGCTGCTATTTCATTAATTTTTACTCCTTCTTCCCTCAGGGCAACGACACGGGCCCTCTCCCCAACGTTTGTGGTAATTCCAACCATTTATTCCCTAAAGAAAAATAAATATGATCAAATAAAGTGAACGAGGAAAATGGCGCGAACACACAAAAAACGTGGAATAAGAAAACGTATCCCACCCCTCACTGTGGCCTTGAAACACTGAGAGCGGTATGATGTATGGGGAGGCGGGAGGGGTACAAAAGTTGCCAGTGTTTAGCCATTTACAGCTAAGTGTAAGGAGAAAAGAATGTGACAGTTATAATTCATACCCACTCACTCCTAGGTTTGACCGGCGCGCGGATCATGTTCCCTTGCCGACACTGTATATATATATATACTGTATTAATGAATCCATTATTTACAATGCTAGAGTTGCCCTTTACTTGCCCTCAACTTATTGTCTAGGTCAGCCAGTTGAGAAAGAAATCCATCATTAGGGTAAATGGCTCGGTTCTTTCTCAGTGATGTGATGGCCTCTATTGCATTCATATCACGACGCAACATAAGGAATGCACAGGAGATGGTGGCAGAACGAGAGATTCCCATGAAGCAGTGTACCAAAACCTTCCCTGAAAGTGTTAGGTGTAAACTGTACTATACTTTATAATTATGTCATCATCTTTAGACTAAGGGTAACATACTATAATTATGTCATCATCTTTAGACTAAGGGTAACATACTCATTAGCCTACATATCTTGACTTGTCATTTGGGGACAGAACAGAATATTCCCATGAAGCAATACACTAAAACCTTCCCTGCAAATGTATGTATCAACTGTACTGTACTTCAAATGTCATTACAAGTATAAGATTAAGGGCCACATATCTTATCACATAGCCTACTTTTACTTGGCAACTGTTGACTTATAAGCAGGTAATGGTTGGTATGTCAAAGGTGGGATTCATATCAGTAGCACTCTATCTTAACTGATCTTTATATTAATACAGTAATAAAAACAGATACAAGTAATGTAATGTATTGCTTGGTTTCCCTCTCACACCAGAGCCCCTCAATCTTTCTCATGTACACTTTCTTTAACTCACTAATATACACAGGCTCCCACCAATGTTAAATATTTATATGTTAAATTATTATATCATTATATAGATGGTTTTATATCTTACCCTTAACCTTAATTACCCTTACCTCCAGCAGACAAGGCATCCTCAATGAAGCGTGCACCATCTTCAAAGTACTGGGCAATGTTGGCAGATGCAATGTCAAGGAGCTTCAAGCCAAGATATTGAATGCCCACATCCTTGTAGTAATCTGCCTCTGTGTCTACCATTGCAAAATTATTCCCCTGTGCTGTGTTTAGTACATGTGTGATGCCAACCTTCTTCAGGAAGTCCTTATTTTTAGCTGCACCACTGAAAAGCAATACCATACACTTTAAAATAATACCCTACCTTAAGTAAAGAGTTAATGAAATTTCCACCTACTGTAGAAATACTTTACACATTACCAACAAAAGAGTTATTGACATTTCCAAATACAGTATTGTCGAGAAGGTCTATACTTACATATCACCAATATATAGTCCAGGATAACACTCATCCATACACAGACCATAGCTTGACCTGAGTTCCTTTTCCTTAAAGCCAGTAAGTGGTTTGCTTTCTGTCTCTGTACTCTGAATGGCACGTAGAATGTCCTGGGATGTGGTGTCACGTTGGCTAGCCATGGCTGTGGGGGGCAGCTTGTCTGATGGTTCTTATTATTGCTGATGCCTCGTCTGCCTGCTACAGGGATTTCCTTCCTTATACCTTCCTCTCTCTGTGTTGTGCTGAAATAAATAGTACTTTTTGGAACTAGTTGTGTTAAGGGACCCAGTGATGTTGTCAGAAAATTGGAGTTATACGAGTCCTTCAAATATTGTCACTAAACACCACCTATATGAAATGAGCTTGTTTCATGGTGCAGTCAGAAGGAATCAGAAGCCTCCAGTTTTCATACATGAACAAAGGGTCCTTAAAATAAGCAGTATGTTCTCTCTCCAAGTTATGTTGTAATATTTAGTACAGTACTTTCTTTCACCAGCTGTGCTAAATAAATACATGTATACCATGCAGTACTTTTTGTAATTTAAAGTCTTAAATAGTACTTTTTGTAACAGGTTAAAATAAATAGTACTTTTTGTAACAAGTTAAAATAAATAGTACTTTTTGTAACCAGTTAAAATAAATAGTATTTTTTTTTTACCAGTTGGACTAATATAAATAATGTATTATTTTCCTTGACAGACTACCGGGATCTAACCTAACCTAACCTGACTTAACCTAATCTGGACCACGGCATACTACCGGGACCTAACCTGGGCAAACATAGGAGGGAAATTAAATATGACTGAATCTATCACCAAAATAATTATGTGGGTTTGCCTTGTCATGCTATCTTTTTATTTCACTCATTTCTACAGTCATATCCTTCATTTCCATATCATATTATCACTTTAATTAAACTCAACTATACGTATAATTATGTTGATGACCTTGACTTTGTGCCAGAATCTATCGCCAAAGGTAAATTTTTACAAGTTGTCACAACAGGATTTCACTGGAAAAAAATATGTTACCTAGAAGGATTTAGTGTGACTACCGGGACCTAACCAGGGCAGACTACCGGGACCTAACCTGGGCAGACTACCGGGACCTAACCTGGGCAGACTACCGGGACCTAACCTGGGCAGACTACCGGGACCTAAGCAGGAAAAAATATACAGTAGAAATTAGTCAGACCTGACCTGACCTGACCTAACCTAATCTGGACTGGGACACACTACCGGGACCTGACCTAACATAATCTGTACTGAGACACACTACCGGGACCTAACCTAACCTAATCTGGACTGGGACACACTACCGGGACCTAACCTAACCTAATCTGGACTGGGACACACTACCGGGACCTAACCTAACCTAATCTGGACTGGGACACACTACTGGGACCTAACCTAACCTAATCTGGACTGGGACACACTACCGGGACCTAACCTAACCTAATCTGGACTGGGACACACTACTGGGACCTAACCTAACCTAATCTGGACTGGGACACACTACTGGGACCTGACCTAACCTAATCTGGACTGGGACACACTACTGGGACCTGACCTAACCTAATCTGGACTGGGACACACTACTGGGACCTAACCTAACCTAATCTGGACTGGGACACACTACCGGGACCTAACTTGGGCAGACTACTGGGACCTAACTATAAGAGGTAACTAGTGTTATGCAGCATTTGCAGAAGAAATGGTATATAGAAAAGTGGTTTGTAATAGTGAAATATAAACACTGGTAATAGTAACATTTTTGAAATTGAGTTGTGGCAACTTGTAAAAATATTCCTTATCTATTTCCAATACATCTTTACTGATATAATTAAGGGTATTGTGAGAGATAATAATTATACATACGAAGGTGTGGCAAAAATAGTTATACGACTTTTAATTATTAACACACACACCATAAACTTTAATTAACCTATGTATGCGGGGATATATATTATAATTACAAACTACACACAGCAATTATTAACACACACATACACACACAATAGACAGACTGACACACTCCTTATTACCGTATAATATATTATTTATTACTCACATGGCAACCAGGCAATACAAAACACACATACACACACACACACATATACACACATACGCACATATATACATACACATATACACATATATATATACATACACGTATACACACACAAAGTCTATTTTCCTCCTCTATGTAATAAGGAAGGAAAACGGAGGAAATGTGAGTAGGGTACCTATTTTTTTTGTCCTATTTGTCCTTTTTATTTACTTAACAGTCTATAGCAAAAGTCGGACCTTTCATCACATATGTCAAGTTAATTATGAAGTATTTATTAATTCATTATTCTCTGGATGTTATATATAATAATTGTTCCATTATTTAAGTTTTTTTATTATGTTATATTTAGGCTTTATGTGAAATCCTTCAAGCATGGACTGAGGCGACATGAATTTTTGCCTCTGACTGTATTGGGCTACTATATTGGGCTAGACTAGACTGACTAATTTAACGCAATTACACATTTCCATCCTAATATTCGATAAAAAAAATATAGATGAGCGTAATATCATAATATAATGTTCATTCAATAGTAGGAATACTTAATTTAAATGATTATAAGCACCAAGAATTATAGCCCTTTAGCTTGACCCGCCCAATATAAAGAAAAGTAGCCACAAATATAGCCAATGAGCTCTACCTAATCGAAAGATATTATTATATACAAATTTTGGAGAGAGAGAGAGAGAGAGAATAAGAAAAGCAACCATATATAAAGAAAAACAAAGCTCAATCACAATATTATTAAAACTCTCAAAGGGGAGGCCGTTGAAAAGGCTATTATATGTCTGTCATTATCATACTGGGATTTAATTAAACAATGGGCTGTCGAGTTGATTTGGAACATATATTTGAAACATCTACTGAAAAACCGAAAAATACTTAATTCATTGAGGGAGCACACAAAAAATTGAGTATCAATTAATTAATTAATGGAATTGCTGTGCCGTTAAAAAGGGAAATTAAAATGGCTTCCATTATTGCCAGATGCATGGAATTTTCTCCGTTTTAGTAAATTTTGAAGTGCATAGAGGAAAAGTAATTATAGATCGTTCAAGAGTAAACAGGGACATATATACCAGACAAAATACTAAAAAAAAAACCGTCCATGTTCAAGAGTAAGCATAGAATTATTGAAGTATAAAAAAGGGAAATTCTAAAGATAAATAAAGGGAATTTTTCGAAGAGAAGAGCTATCAATCTGGCATCACTGTGTCTATTAGCGGGAAGGATGTAAACAAACCACAACAAACTTGACACTCGTTGCTGTATTTTCTAACTTATAACTATTAATTGTCAACTCGTGATGGACTTACAGACCTCAGTGAAGTTATTTATAAAGAGTAAACACATTGTTGTTCCTGATGACTGGATTACAGCTTGTATTGACTGGGTATTAAGTGATAATCCAAGACTTAATGTAAGTTAAAGTTATACTCTGTTCAAAACTTGTGTTCCATTTTTCTCTATCTATCGGTCTCTATTTCTATCTATATCTTTCTATCTATCTCTATCTGTCTCTATTTCTATCTATATCTTTATATTTCTATCTATTTCTATCTATATCTTTCTATCTATCTCTATCTGTCTCTATTTCTATCTATATCTTTATATTTCTATCTATTTCTATATATATCTTTCTATCTATCTCTATCTGTCTCTATTTCTATTTATATCTTTATATTTCTATCTATTTCTATCTATATCTTTCTATCTATCTCTATCTGTCTCTATTTCTAGCTATATCTTTATATTTATATCTATTTATATCTATATCTTTCTATCTGTCTATCTGTCTCTATTTCTATCTATCTCTTATCTATCTATCTATCTAAGCATAAGAGGCCAGCGGAACACAAGTTTTGAACAGAGTATAGGTTAGTTATACTTGTTTGTTAACGTTTAGAGATTTGTTTATGTTCAACCACCAGTAGGTTTAGTAGGGAACACACACACATATACATTATCCTTTTAACACAAGTTCATCAAACACACACACACACACACAATTATCTATTAAGGACGTTACCCATACTTCCCCATATGAAAACAAAAATAACAGAAACTTAATTATATGATATTGTGCCATTGATTGGTGTCATAACTAGATTATACTGACAAAGTTTCATTGCTGTAAGTATTTTGGAATATTTTTACAAGGTGCCACAACTCGATTTCAAAAATGTTACTATTACCAGTGTTTATATTTCGCTATTACAATAAACTTTTCTATATACCATTTCGGTAAATTTTTACAAGTTGCCACAACAGGATTTCACTGGAATTTTTTTTTATTTCCTAGAAGGATTTAGTGTGACTACCGGGACCTAACCTGAGCAGACTACCGGGACCTAACCTGGGCAGACTACCGGGTCCTAACCTGAGCAGACTACCGGGACCTAACCTGGGCAGACTACCGGGTCCTAACCTGAGCAGACTACCGGGACCTAACCTGGGCAGACTACCGGGTCCTAACCTGAGCAGACTACCGGGACCTAACCTGGGCAGACTACCGGGACCTAACCTGGGCAGACTACCGGGACCTAACCTGGGCAGACTACCGGGACCTAACCTGAGCAGACTACCGGGACCTAACCTGGGCAGACTACCGGGTCCTAACCTGAGCAGACTACCGGGACCTAACCTGGGCAGACTACCGGGACCTAACCTGGGCAGACTACCGGGACCTAACCTGGGCAGACTACCGGGACCTAACCTGGGCAGACTACCGGGACCTAACCTGGGCAGACTACCGGGACCTAACCTGAGCAGACTACCGGGACCTAACCTGGGCAGACTACCGGGACCTAACCTGGGCAGACTACCGGGACCTAACCTGGGCAGACTACCGGGACCTAACCTGGGCAGACTACCGGGACCTAACCTGGGCAGACTACCGGGACCTAACCTGAGCAGACTACCGGGACCTAACCTGGGCAGACTACCGGGACCTAACCTGGGCAGACTACCGGGACCTAACCTGGGCAGACTACCGGGACCTAAGCAGGAAAAAATATACAGTAGAAATTAGTCAGACCTCACCTGACCTGACCTAACCTAATCTGGACTGGGACACACTACCGGGACCTAACCTAATCTGGACTGGGACACACTACCGGGACCTAACCTAACCTAATCTGGACTGGGACACACTACCGGGACCTGACCTAACCTAATCTGGACTGGGACACACTACCGGGACCTAACCTAACCTAATCTGGACTGGGACACACTACCGGGACCTGACCTAACCTAATCTGGACTGGGACACACTACCGGGACCTGACCTAACCTAATCTGGACTGGGACACACTACCGGGACCTAACCTAACCTAATCTGGACTGGGACACACTACCGGGACCTGACCTAACCTAATCTGGACTGGGACACACTACCGGGACCTAACCTAATCTGGACTGGGACACACTACCGGGACCTAACCTAACCTAATCCCGGTAGTCTGCCCAGGTTAGGTCCCGGTAGTCTGCCCTGGTTAGGTCCCGGTAGTCACACTAAATCCTTCTAGGAAATATATTTTTTTCCAGTGAAATCCTGTTGTGGCAACTTGTAAAAATTTACCTCTAAATAAAATTGGTGCAGATTTTGCAGAATGCACTGATAATGAACTTAGAGAAGTTTGAAAGGGATTGGAAAATATTTGTTGGAGATATTGTGAGTCAAAGTTGATAAAATGACTTTCGGAAAACATGAGTTTAATACAAACCTGCGATTACGCACCAACCGAGGATCATCGCTTTGAACAATGGGCATTGTATGTGTTCTCCTGGCCAATATACCAGGCATCATATTGATATACTGTATCATACTTCAGTTTGTGTGGAAAGTGTAAGGGGAAAAGAGTAACACGTGAGTACTGAGAGTTGGGGGTGGGCTCTAAATTTTAAAAGAAACCGTACTCAGTACACACACACACAATGTAAGAGAAAACGTGCATGCACACACATACAGAGACGCTGCCAAACGTATGAAAATAAAAACAACCTTGAAGTTAGCAAAATTAGAGGGAAATAGCACAAGATCAATTAGTCATCTATGCATGCTCGCACGTGTTACACATACGACGGCAAGCAACAACATGTGACGGTGTTTAAATACCCGATAGACATATTAAATATTGATATATTGGCAAAAAACTCTAGGAAAGTGTTGCCATATAATCAAACTTTATTTGAGAGAATTTTCACAAATTTTGACAATATCTCAAATTTTCGTTGATTTTGCATGGGTAACCTCTGTAACATAGGTTCAGCAAACACACACACATTACCTTTTCAACACAGGCTCAACATTCACACACACATACAGACATTATCTTTTTAACACAGGCTCAGGAAACACACACATACGGTACATTATCTTTTTAACACAGGCTCAGCAAACACACACACAATCCTTTGGTATTTGTACAGAAGTATTCCATTCACTATAATTATATATTGTTTATTTTAGTATCATTACCCACTATTTTTGGACTATTCTAAAACATTTTTATTATGATGTAACATAATTATAATGTTGTATACTGTATATATAATAATGATCATTTCCCACTATTTTTGGACTATTCTAAGACACTTTTATTATGATGTAACATAATTATAATGCTGTATATATATAATAATTATTTTTATTATATTATTTTCAGAGGGAAAACCAAAGAGCCGTGTCTGAGAAGGTGTTTGAACAATGGCTTTATTCTGACCTGACTGAATTGGGTACATGTTGTCTTCCACTTGGATTAACACAACAGAGACTAACAACCATTACAGGATACTTTGCTGTCCAGGTAAAGAATAAATAACACACAATCAAATATCTAAGTTAGGTATTAGTGCCAAAGTGCAGCTTACTGTATAATAGATATTTTACTGTAATTACCCACTATTTTGAACCATTCTAAGACACTTTTCTTCTATGGTTTTTCTTCCTCAAATGCCCCGTTTTCGAGATATGCCCCATTTCCAATACCCATAGAAACATGGGGGCCCATATATGTTGTAGTAGTTTGCCCAGGTTAGGTCCCGGTAGTCTGCTCAGGTTAGGTCCCGGTAGTCTGCCCAGGTTAGGTCCCGGTAGTCTGCCCAGGTTAGGTCCCGGTAGTCTGCCCAGGTTAGGTCCCGGTAGTCTGCCCAGGTTAGGTCCCGGTAGTCTGCCCAGGTTAGGTCCCGGTAGTCTGCCCAGGTTAGGTCCCGGTAGTCTGCCCAGGTTAGGTCCCAGTAGTCTGCCCAGGTTAGGTCCCAGTAGTCTGCTGTGGTCTAGGTTAGGTTAGGTCAGGTCAGACTAGTTTCCAAATTATGTTTGTAATATCTCAATAATATTTGAGGAAATAAACATAGAAGAAAAGTGTCTTAGAATGGTCCAAAATAGTGGGTAATGACAGTAAAATATCTATTATACAGTAAGGTGCACTTCGGCACATTTACCCTAAGTTAAAAATGAGGAAGAAAGATACAATGAAATATCTTAAGTTAAAAATGGAGATGATATAATTATAACATATATATATATATATTACCATAGTTTTGTTTACATTGAATGTTTATTAAATATGAAATACAAAATGTTAATATTGAGCCTTGTATGATATTCTTGTGGTGATGTTCAGGTAAACCAAGTTAGAAATGTGGGTCAACCTGCCTATGTACAACTTCAAAAGGTACAGAAAGCAGACACAGAGAATACATCAGTCTCTGCAGAACAACAACATCAGGTTGGTAGTCTGTAGGTGATAATTAATTACACCGCCCTACCCCGAAGGGTGGGCGGTGTATTGTTTTCGGTGCTGTATATTTATTTATTTATCTGTTTGTGTGTCTGTTTTAAGTCTAGCGTCCAAATTTTTTGTCGTATGATGTTCATTTTTTTTCTATTGATAGATATTCATCTTAAAACAAAATGATTAACTTTTGGGCAAAATCAGTCGAAGGTCAAGGTCACAAAAAAATAAAGATAGCAAAGGGCGAGTGGTCGCTGGCATCTTTAAGTGGCGGTGTTGCCATCGAATGATGTCTTGTTCATTTCTGTAATTATTTCCTTCAGTATAATATAATAGAATAGTCCTGAGGTGATAATTACTTCATTTCTATAATGATTTCCTTCAGTATAATATAATAGAAGATTAGAAAATATATATGCTACATGTATTAATAGAATGGTGTATGTATTATTATGGAATACTAGAATGTTATGATGATATGTTATGAAAATATAATGATGGGAAGGTCTAGTTAATACTGTACTGTAATCCCAGACATGTACTTTATAATCAATCCAATGGAGATATACAATAGACCCTGGATACACAATGAAAAAATACATGTACAGTCGTGGCACATAATCCTTGAACAGACCTCCCCTTACACCCTGGTCAAGGACTATATGCTGTGACTGTACATGTATTTAACTATCTTATATCGTGGGCTTACTTTACTGTTCTGTATAATCTTTCACAGGTGTGTAGCTTAAGCTTAGCAATACAGTAACTTACAAATTATATATGATACATGTGTCCTAATATTTGAAAAAGTGATGTATGTAATCATTTTATATCGTGGGCTTACTGTTTCCGTATAATCTTTCATAGGTGTGTAGCTTGGCAGTACTTTAACTTACAAATTATATATGATACATGTGTCCTAATATTTGAAAGTGTTTTGTGATTCATTGTTATTACCTTGATCTCATGTTACATTATTTACAGCCAGCCTGGGAACCCAAACCAACTAGGATGTTACTAATGCAGATAACAGATGGAACGAGTGTTATACGTGGTATGGAGTATCGTACTATTCCAATCCTCTCACTGAACATCAAGCCTGGTGCTAAAGTATGTAAAAAGATTGTCTCATTACAGTTAACTCTCATTTTACACTTTGATATTTAGGTGTGTAATGAAACTGTGTACAAAAAACCCTCATTGTACAGTACACTTGTATATTGGGTGTGTAATATAGTGTACAATAAGTGTTTACAGTACACACATTCATTACACACACTATTTCACATATGTAATGACAGTGTAAAATAAGAATTGATTCTACTATTGACACTACAGTACACTATGTCCATTTTTTAGTTGCATATAAAGAATCTTTCAAAGAGGCAATGATTATTCTTTCTTGACAATACAGTATGGATTAATTTGTGTGATAGAACTGTATACATGTATAACTAATTAACTTGAAGATATTGTTTTGTTTGCGAACTTGAGGACTTTGTAATTTTTAATGCTTAATTTTTGAAGGGACAGGATAGTGAGTTTGTAAAATTGATTACTGTAATGTTCAAAGGCATATGAAGCTGATAGAAGAGAATACAGTAAATACATACAGTATAATTGTGTATGTTGTTCCTTGCCTCTCAGTTACTACTGTTTGGAAACATCACCAGCCGAAGAGGAACCCTGCTACTGGGGAGGGAACAGGTGGAGATACTGGGAGGGGAGGTGGAAGCTCTACACATTCCAAATGCCTTTGAAAACGTTCTCGCACGATGCCTGTAAGCCACCTACATTCTGCTGCTCTTTGATTTTTTTTTTTATATATATATTCCCTTGTATTTTTCCCTCCTACTCATGTATGCCACCACCAGGCATTTCACTTGACCTGTGGCCCGCATTCTTATCATAATAATCACATCTGGCCCGAGGCATCAAAATGTTGCCCAACCCTGCCTTTAAACAAACTGAAACAAATTTAAACAACAGGCCACCATTATTTTTCTTCATCTGGGGCTGTTAGGAGGAATCAAAGTGTTCCAATATACCAAAAGTATACTCTCTCCTTTAAAAACTCATCAACCTTTCAGGAGGTTGGAGGAAAATGAACACCCTCGAGAATATGAAGAAAGCATTGGACCCACACAGCCTGGGGCAAGTCAGGCTTCACAGTATTACCCTTCACAGATGTCTACTAGTCACACAAGGAATTATTCTACCCAACAACCCACAAGACAACAACCACCACAACCAACAATCACAAATCAAACAACACCACAAATCACAGGGGTAAATCTTAGAGTTGTATTTTTTATGTATTTTTTAGAACAATGTTACTGTACACTATAGTCTGTTCAAAACTTGTGTTCCACTATAGCCTCTATCTATCTAGCTATTTCTATCTTTCTATCTATCGCTATTTCTATCTATCTAACTATCTCCATCTAACTATCGCTCTATCTATCTATCTATCTATTTCTATCTATCTAAGCATAAGAGGCCAGCGGAACACAAGTTTTGAACAGAGTATAGCAATCCACAATTTCTAGTCCACCTGAGTCAAAGTCCGAAATCTGAAGCTATATGTATCAAAGAGTTATAATTTTAATTTTGCTGTTTCTGAGATGGGAGTTAGTATAAGTAAATCCACAAGTTAACACACAGATAAACAAAACCATATACAGTATATTGATGCTGTGTTTGTTAAGGGACAACTGTATATAACTAAAATCTGAGTGAATTATATTTTAAAGGGAAATGGGGTATTGTTGATGAGGATATATTTACAACATTATGTATTTACAGGTACACACTTCATCAACAGCTGCCCAAAATCTTGATGAAATGGAGGATGAAGATTTCTTAGATGCAGATATGGAAGCAGTTCTTAGCCAAATTGAGGGTCAGGTTTCTCCCTCTTCTCATTCAGGCCAAAATGGATCTTTGAACAAACCTTTACCTGAATCTTCCTCATCTGTCCGTACACACAATGGTGGTAATAACAGAGTCAACACAAACAAGTCCGGCAACAAGAATGATCCTTTAGATAACAGTGGAATGGACACTTTTATTGATGATTTGGATATTGATGAGAGTATTTTCACTTGTGATTTTGATGACACCTTAACATTACCTTCTGGACCCCAGGCTTCTTCACATCAACAGTCTCTTGATAAATACACCAGTAATATTTCACCACAACATTGTCAGACTTCATCAATACAGTCGCCAGCTCAGTGGAGTAAACAGAATACTTCCCTCTCCTCCAAAACTTGTAATGTAAATCCTACAGCCAGGTCATCAAAACAATTCACCACTCCACTCGCTGTAGTGGAACCTAAAACACAACAGACAAATATGCATAACTCATGTACTGTACAGTCTGGTAAATCTGACAACATGATGACAAGGAAGATAGACTTGGTAAACCAGAGAAGTATATCAGAGAGAGTACAAGAGGAACTACCATTCACTTACTTGTGTTTCCTACCACAGACCTCATCAGTAACACAGGTTAGTTCATTCACTTCTTAAAGGGGTGTGGAAATAGGGGGACAGGCTTGGGGGTTTTGGGGGGGTGCGGGATTAGGGGGACAGGCTTGGGGTTTTTGGGGGGGTGTGGGAATAGGGGGACAGGCTTGGGGGTTTTGGGGGGGTGCGGGATTAGGGGGACAGGCTTGGGAGGGGGGAGGTTTGGGGGATGTATGCGGGAATGGGGTGACAGGCTTTTTACCCACCCCAAGCCTGTCCCCCTATTCCCGCACCCCCCAAACTCCCCCCAAGCCTGCCCCCCTACTCCCACACCCCTTTAATGGGATAATTCTTTTGTGGGTGAATTAGAAGGCTATTGTTTCCTCCTTACTGTGCCAGGAAACAGATCCCTTATTATTACTATTGAGGGCATCTGTTTCCTGGCATAGTTTGGAGGAATCACAAACTTTCCAATTCACCAACAAAATAATCTTAACTCGAACAATACTACAGGTTAGTACAGTCACTCCTTAACTCCTGCAAATAAAACAAAAGAGATAATTTAATTATTTCGCATATAAAAAAAAAGAGATATCTTAATTTGATTCCGTTACGTTACCAGAATTATGTTTTTGCAGGAGGTGGTGGTTAAAGGATTCATTATGACGTTGGTGTCTAGAATGGAACAGACAGGAGGCCGTTGGTGTCTACGTGTTCTCATCAATGATTCCACAGCCTCAAGGGAAGTGGACATTGCCTCAGAGGTCAGTATTGCATTGAAGAAGTTAAGGGTCGAGATGAACTTCTCGCCACGTTTGTACATTTTTTATGGTCATTAACAATCTATCTGTCCTTAAACTCCTGGCCACGTTTGTACATTCTTTATGGTCATTAACAATCTATCTATCTCCTTAACATTTGAACATTAGAGGTACTTAAAACTTACTAATAATTATAACAGTACAGCACAGTTCTTTCTGCTATAGCTTTGCATTTGGAGATTAAAGGCACTTACACTGACTGGCTGATATAACAAAATATTGTTCAGTTTTTTCTGTTTAGAGGGTAAAATGAATAAATCAGACAATGTAATTTAATACTCAGGTATTCATAAGTCAACCAAACATACAGTAAGTTAATTTTACTGTTGTCTTGTGTAGTGTAATATTGTATTGGTATAATGTTACAGGTGCTGGAGGAACTCATTGGGTTTAGTGTGGAAGAACTCGTGAGGAAGAAAGCTGAAGCCAAATCCAACCCTGAGCTTAAGGCAAGATTAGCAAAGGTAAGTGTCAAAATTATTGAACAATATGTACTGTATATATACAGTGTCGGCAAAAAAAGACGCTACCTCCCACCAACATGGACGCTACCTACGACATCGTGACATAAAATTATGGGAAATTTCATTTAAAAAAAAATATGTGTATCGTTCTGGTACTCACCAATTAGTACTTTGTCATTTCTCCTTTCATATTAATAACCTCTTGCAGACGTCTAGGCATAGACCTAGCTAATTTTTCAAAATAGTATCTCTCCAGTAAAGCAAGAAGGATATGCGTTATGGTTGTGGTATGCCTGACAGTTCGCCTGTATATTTCTTTAATTGGCACTTTTCCTTCACTTTGTAACAAAATATGGACCCTTTCCTCCTTGCTAGTTGTTGTAGCACCCATGGTAATGCACTAGGTTAAATTTAATGGCCACCAGAATCACGGGGTAAAGATTCAGTTTGAAAACAATCAGGGCACAAAAAAACTCAGTGCACTGATTCCACCCAGGCAGACATTAGTGATTAGTTAAAAGGACAAACCTAAATACAAGTAATAATGTTGTATTGCAGTTAAGTAGTCTTACATTTTCTATATGTTGTAAACCCTTGAAAACAACAGTGTGTGTAAGACTTCTTGTGGCCAATAGTACATAATAGGTTCTTTATAGTTGTTTAGATGTTTTAAGGGGGTGTGGGAGTAGGGGACAGGCTTGGGGTGGAATAGGGGGACAGGCTTTGGGTAGGTAGAAAGCCTGTCCCCCTCTTCCTGCACCCCTGTAACCCCCCCCTAAACCCCCCAAGCCTGTCACCCTACTCCTGCACCCCCCAACACCCCCCCAAGCCTATCCCCTATTCCCACACCCTATTAAACTACAAGAATTTCAGTTATATTGTGTCTGGCTGAGGGAACAAACTTTTTATATGGATTCCTCCACTCATAATTTTGTACGCGATAAACATAATTTCCATGGATCATGTCATATTGATATTGCAACTTAAATAATGTTTAAAATAAATCCCATAGTCAACCAAACTAAGTTACTTTTTTTTTTGTGTGTGTGTGTGTGTGTGTGTTTTACCCAGTTTGCTGCTGAGTGGATATTACTCTTTGTTACAGAGCTTGAGTGGTTGTCAGCAAAAACTCATCTCCCTGTGTTGTCTTCTTCACCTTGATGTTGGTCCCAGCTTACCCCGACCCATCCTAACTGCCCTCACTCCAGTCACACCAACACATTTGCATCAACTTCGCCTCAGGAGCAGCATTGATACAGAGTAGTACCGGTATTAAAGTATATTGTTTGTAACATAAACAACATCGTGCATATACAATTATAAATCCATTAAGGGGGTGTGGGAGTAGGGGACAGGCTTGGGGGGGGGGACTGGGGGGGTGCAAGAATAGGGGGACAGGCTTGGGGGGGTAGAAAGCCTGTCCCCCTACTCCTGTACCCCCCAAACCCCCCCCCAAGCCTGTCCCCCTATTCCCACACACCCTTAAGGAGATAGTGTACTTTTGGTGAAATAGAGTCCATTGATTCCTCCAAAGTAGCCTATGCCGGGAAACTGGACCAGATGAACAAAAATACTTGTGTCACTGTTGCATGGAATAGGTTGGAGGAATCAGTTGCTCCAGATTTACCAACACTGTACTTCCACCTTCATTCATGCTTTGGCAGTAAGCTACAATTCTTATCAAATATGTTATAATTCTTCAGAGGAATATGTCTCTTAAATATTTTGGCCTAACCAACAATAAAGTGAATATTTGTAGCAAGTGGTTTGTAGTTGCTTCATTCCCATTAACATTATCAGGCAGAACTGATCCACAACAGCTCTATTGATGTCATAGTGCCATCTACTGGTGTCATAGTGCCAACTACTGGTGTCATAGTGCCATCAACTGGTGTCATAGTGCCATCTACTGATATCATAGGACCCTTGCCAATCAATCTTTCTTCCCTTCCTTTTCTCTACACTCACCAACTTCATGAACCCAGCCCTTCTTCTGACTTAAGGTAAATTATAGTTTTAATTGTGCTTTATAATTTTATTACAATAGTTAATATCTTTATTATATATACAGTACTTTTCAAATGTAATATAATAAAAAATTACAAATGAAGAGAGTGAAGGCTACCAATAATGTTTGTACCATAGTGAGTTGTTATTGTTGTTGTGGAACAGAATGGCCTCCTGCCCCACAGACCCCTGGTACACTCTGGTCGCAGTGAAAAAACAAATTAAAATAAAGGAGGGGCTGGCCCTATATGCCTGGGCTACTGAAGCACATCCCAGGAAGATGGGACCAGAGCTTACTGGACCAGGGAGTCTGGTGGCCTCCGACCACCAGGGAGATTGGGGGAAAGGCTCTGATCCCACAGCCAGTGTTGTGGGCCCAAGTCCATGTTACCACAAGAGCTACAAGTGGGGCCGCATCTTCCATGAGACCAGTCCTGAAGGGATCATAAAGGGAGGGAGTTTACACTGCTGCATGCAAAGGGATAATTCACCCCCGTGTGCTGACGACCACACACCAGTGATAAAAAAGAATTAGCTTCCTGTTACAGTACACCTCTCATGGATCTTGTTAAATCCACTAGAAAGTGACCATATCCTCCAACAATTTTTTTTTATCTCGCAATTTTGGGGATGGCTAGTATTCACAGTTGAGTACAATAGTGGACTTTAATGCAATATTTCTGTAACGTACAGTAGTAGGATTGCAGAATGAGATTTACATGTTAATGGAGATACTGTATTTGTGTGACATAACTTGCTTTGTAAAATTGTCTACTATTTTGGATAGAGGCAGTTTGTTTGAATACATTACAGGTGTTTATACCAGGTGTTGTTGAGTGGGGAGTAGTAGAGGTGTTTGTTCAGGAACGGATGAAAATGGTTGTGACTGAGTAGATGATGTATGACCCATATAAGGATGTGTGTGTTGCTGCTGAATAGTGTGTAACAGTGTCCCCATTGTGGCTTGCAGGTTTACTATTTGAATTCTCATCTCTTCCAAGCGAGCAGAAGGGTCTTGCTGGATGACTGGTCTGAGATGGGAGGGATAGGAATTGTAGGACTGGCAGTTGTGTAGATTACTGTGTATCATGTCAGAGGCTTCATCTTCCCAGTCAGTATCAAGCAAGAAAGATCTCACCCATGATGCTCTTCCTCCTCCAGCCATTATTCTGGGAAGGGAAGGGCAGCGTGTCAATAGAGTCGGGCTCGGTGGTGGAGGAATTTGTGTTGTGTGTAGTATAGAGCGAGGTTGGCTGCTTGGTAATCCCTGCATTGCACGCGACTGCAAACGTTTCTCCCACTTGTCCATTTCATGTTCTCGGAGCGCCACGTCAACGATGCATGCCACCATTTTTCTAGGAATGGCAGGTTGGGGTTCAGGAGGTATAAAACCTGATACCACAGCTTCAAACAACTTTACAAACACCCGTCGACCACCCAGTGTACTCACCATCAACAGGAAGAGACTGTCTGCTAGGCCGTTGGAATGGTTTGGATTGATGGTTATATAAGGGGATTTGTTTTTGTCTATAATGGCAATGGAGTGTAACAGAATATGTTGTAGTTGTCCAGGCACCAGAGGACTGCGGAACAATGCTTCTATTTGTGCCATCATCCCCACGTGTCTTGTTAGTCGTAGCACCTCCGACCTGTAGCAAAATAAGTAAGTCACAAATAAAGTATAGTACCAGCACTGGATTTCAGAAGGTAAATGGTTATGTATATTGGCTATCCACAATCCCCAACCCACCTGAGTCAAAGCCCGAGATCAGAAGCAAGACTGTTGTCCAGTAGTATTAGTATATAAATAATATATGCTTAAGTCCACAAGGAAGGAGGGTGATGGGACGGTGAGATGAGTGTGGTATCTTTGTTGGGTTTGGGGATAGTGATGATATTTCTGTGCTTCCAGATGTTGGATATTGTGTTGTGTGAGAAGCTATGTCACACAACACAATACCTAACATCTGGAAGCATGGACATATCACTATCCCCAAACCCAACAAAATTCCCACACTACCCTGTCCTCTTGCTTGGAAAATTTGCAGGAATCAGTTGCTCCAGATTTACTAACACTATACTCTCCCTTTAATTTGGCACATTTTTCTGGAATGATTAACCTCCAAATCTTATGTTCATAGTATATTTATTTACCTTTGTCTGATGGCCTGCATGTCACTGACTGCTAGTCCCACAAGGAGGTTAGAAAGGATAATGTAGACCAACACAATGAATACTACCAACAATACCAATGTCAAACCCAAAGAGTAGTCAGGGCTTCCACTCAGGAATGTTTCTTCATAGTTTAACTCTCCTGTCATCATTACCTGTAAAAAAACACATGTTATTTGAAAATTCAGTGAGCCGGTGACCTCCTCAAGCTTATAACAGGGCTGTAAAATCAATCAAACTTAATACTCAGTAAATATATTAGTGTTTCAGTTCATGATATATGATAAAGATAAACAATGTTTTTTTCAATTTTTAAGTTGACAATTTTAATTTCAATCTTAAGTGGTGAGGTTTTGTGTGTCATTGTACTGTTGGCCACTGGAATTCATACACACGTTGGTTTCAAGGGTTTACAACAAAGAAAATGTAAGACTACTTAACTGCAATGCAATATTATTGTTAGGTTTGTTGTTGCTTTTGCAATCATTGAGTCACTTGATGGACCATTCATTGCAGTTCTTCCACAATAATCTCTTTTCATATTGACTGTAAAAATGTCTGTGGCTAGCCTAACCGTATGTATTGTTTGTGTTATGGCTGGTGGCTGTGACAACTGAAGGAAATGCTGACAGTGATGTGTTTATCTCATAGTATCTGATAATTAAAACAAATGTTGACTTCCAGTAATACAAACCAGAGAAGATATTAGGGAAATGAGGACAGAGTGGAAGGCTGGGAGACCTCGGAGAAGTACATAGAAGGCCAGGGCGAAGGCGATGAGAACGAAGACGTACATTGCCAAGAACTTCAGCACATTGCGGGCAACGGTAGAAAACATGACGATATAAACACCACAGCTGGGAAACTGTCCCATAAAGAGCATGAAACGTACCCAACCCAGGATGACACACACGGCTCCCACCTGAAACACAAGAGAAACTCAAAAGATACAAACACACAACTCACAGGTACAGTAGGACTTCACTCGATTAAATGTAACACATATATGTTTTTAACACAGGCTCTGTATATCATAGTCTGTATGGTAATGAATAATTGAAGCCTGGAAATCATAATGTGAAATATGATGAACATTTGTCAGTTGGTTATTGAGGTACCAGTAGGACTAAACAGTAAAATATAATCTGTTGATATGACAGAGGGGACCGAGATGCAGTCAGAAAATTGAAGGTAAATGAGTCCTTCAAATTATGCCACGAAACACCATCTTTAGTGAAGGAGCTTGTTTTGTGGCATAATCCGGTGGAATCATAGGCATTCAATTTTCGTACACAATTACAGGGTCCTTAACAGTGTACTATTGCGGACAAAAGTTTCTTTCTACATAGGGGTGACTTTAGTAAACATTTGACTACTTTTCTCATATAGTGAGCTGTATATTTTTCTTGTATACTAATGAAGAAGCAGCTTCTAACTTTCAGTAAATAGACACACACAAATTAAAGTAATAACATCTGAGTGGAAAGAAATATTTCTCTGCAATAGTAGGCTACATGAATATCAAAGTGTTAAACTGACCTGTTGTTGCCATGCTGCCAAACAACAGTTAACATTTCCTTCAGAGCCGCTCACCACCAGTAACTGCGGCACACAGAACACTAGAGTTGCATCCAGAAGGTTTCCCAAATTGAAGAAGTAGATAAGAGGGTTTTGTAGAAACTGCACTACTTCCCTTATGTCTAATAGTACATTGAATGTTACCAGGCACCACCATGTCAACCTAACCATGTTTGACTGGGCTCCTACCCACATACAAGTACTGGTACTGTTATCGCTCTGAATCCCGTTGGTACTGGCATTGACACTCGACTCAGTAGTGGGAGTGCCCACAGGACAATTTTCAGAAAATAGGAGGAAGCCAGTTAAACTTAACACAAATAAAAGATAGAACATAACATTGGCAAGAAAGTATTTACGGACTTTGAGCCACTTTAAGTGAAGGAAAGAATGGCAGAGTGGGTGAAGTAGAAGTTGTTTACGTCCCTCCCACAGAATGTATTGTAACATGGCCAACTCTGAATCTTGTAGAAGAGGTGGTGGGAGCTCTGATTGAGGCAGCAAGGGAGACTGACGGTGAAACATTTGAAGCCGCTTGGAGCTGACCAAAAGAGGGCTGAAGTCCAAATCCAAATGAAGATGAGGAGAATCCCGTGATGATGTGTTGGCAATGAAGGACCTGTTAAGAGCAGCAGGTACAAGAGATGGAAAGCTCTCCACCATCCTCCACATTGCAAACCCATCTTGTATTTTGCTTCCTTTTGCAACAAGCTGATGGACTGCATGCAATATATGATCCCTGGATCCTGGCCTTCCCCACCACATTGTTCGCCTCAGTGCAAGAGACAGAGCATTGTTGCCATCTTCAGTGTGTACTGCCACGGAAGCACCATGTCGAAGCAACAACTCCAAGCAATTTCCATCAAACTCTTCATCAACATGATTTATATGTCTGCCAGAAGCTAGGTGTAATGCAGTATTACCATGGGTATCACGAGTATCAATATTTACACCTAATTTCAGTAATTCTTCCACTGCTAACAAGGAACGTGCTCCTATCACAGCACAATGCAATGGTGTATGTCCTTCATTATCTTGTAGATTGATGGTAGCTTTGTTTTTACCTGTTGTGAGAACTCTAAGTAATGCTGCAGTACCAGCCATAGCAGCATTGTGGAGTGGTAGTCGCCCTTCACCATCCTTCAGATTACATCTTGATCCAGCTGCTACCAATACCTCTACAACTTTTACTACTTTACCACAATCTGATTCCTGTAAGTCTGCTCGTGCTGCATAATGTAATGGTGTACTTTTATGAGCATCAAGATGGTTTACATGTGCACCATAATCCAGTAAGTGTGTCACAGTAGATACATGACCACCTCCAGCTGCCATATGAAGTGGTGTAGCTCCAGTAGCATCAGCAAGGCTAACATTAGCACCAGCATCTAACAGTTTGATTACTGCCTCAGTGAATCCATACTCAGCAGCACAGATAAGTGGGGTTTTATTACCAAGAGCTGGATCACGGTGGTTGACTGGAAGGCCTGCAGCCAGTTGACCTCCAACACCTCTCACTGATCTGGCTTGTACTGCTCTCAAAAGCATTTGGAACCGAGTATCAGGGTTGATCCTGTGTTGCAGAGGTGTACCTGGAATTGAGTCCTCAAATGAGAGAGACTGTAGTAAAACTGGTCTCCTGTTTTCCATGGCATTCATTTGGTATGTACACTTTTAAAGAAATTCCAGCTGTTTCACCTCACTTTTCCCCAGTCGCAGGTATTATACATATGTGCTGGATATAAGACACTGATAATGATGACCTCTTTCCAATACTCACTCAGCCATCAGTGATATATATTGCTGCACAACATCTTGGCATTACAACACTGACACTTTTTTCTTAACAAGGATTTCATACTATGTATAAGATTTCCAATATAGCTCGGTATCTGAAGAGGCATGAAAATGTATATTAGTAACAGGTTATTCTATCTTTTCTATATTATGTTTAATATACAGTCATCAACAAATATTCCTTCCAACATATAGTCAAATATATTTCATGTTACAGTATGAGGATGGGAAAACCTAATATGAGTTTGTTAAGGGGATGTGGGAATAGGGGACAGGCTTGAGGGGGGACTTGGGGGTGCGGGAATAGGGGGACAGGCTTGGGGTGGGTAGAAAGCTTGTAACCTATTCCCGCACCCCCCTAACCTCCCCAAACCCCCCCAACCTCCCCAAACCCCCCCATGACTGTCCCCCCACTCCCACACACCCCCAAAACCCCCAAGCCTGTCCCCTATTCCCACACCCCCTTAACCTGCATTCACCTTAGCCATTTTCTTTGTAAATACAGCCCACTTAAGGGGAGATTCATTTGTTAGTGAAATGGAAGGTCTCTGATTCCTCCAAACTATGCCATGAAACAGATTCCCTATTAGTACTGTAACAGTTTGGCATACAATGTAATAAAGGTTGCCACTACAGTACCAATGAGGGCATCTATTTCTGGCATAGTTTGAAGGAATCATGCACTAGCTTTCAATTAATTCACCAGCAACAGAATCTTCCCGTAAACCCCTTACATTTGTCCGTGTGTCTCTTCTGGTGCAGAGAAGGATAGCCAGCCTAGTACAGGTATGATCCTTAATTGGTTCTGCTTACTTCCCCACTCACTCACTCACTCTCTCAGCTGTAGGAGAAAACACAGAAGAATGAAATCGCAGCAGCCCCATGCATAGATACCAAGCATGTGGACATAAGTTGGCACAGGGGGACAAGACATCAATCCATCCCCTATCTATCACCAATGTCCTAGAGAGGGTGCTACTATAAGGAACTTCAACACCTATGTTATGCATGTCTTTACAAGAGAATCCCCGTTTAAGTAACATTCACACTTGGGACGAAGGAGGATGATAGAGGAATGGTGAGTAAGATGGTTGATTGAAGTATATGTGTGAGTGTGTGTATACTATCAAATACAAAAGCTGTGTTACTCTCTTGTCTGATGATTTAATATAACTCATGACACATAATGAAAGCACCACAGTAACGTCCATTGTTACCGTAGGATTTCACCATATTTCAGTATGTGACATTTTTATTGTACTGTACTGGTATTTAGAACACCACTACATCACCCCATCCCTCCCCTTTACTCTTGAGCTTTCAATTACACATCTGACATTACAATTTCCCATCTGGCTTCATCCAAGTAAGCCTGTCCTATCCCTTACCATAAAGGGGGTGTGGGAGTAGGGGACAGGCTTGGGGGGGACTGGGGGTGTATGGGAATAGGGGGACAGGCTTGGGGTGGGTAGAAAGTCTGTCCCCCTATTCCCTAACCCCCCCCCAGCCTGTCCCCCTACTCCTGCACCCCCCAAACCCCCCCCCAAGCCTGTCCCCCTATTCCCACACACCCTTAATGGGACTGTTAATTGTAGTCAATGGAATTTTGAACTGAAGAAACAATAAGTAACTAAAAGACTGTCATAATGTCATGCAGTATAATTATATGTTATGATGAAATACTACAAAATTATACATTTGCCATTAAAAACTATATCTATCATCTCCATTGCATCATTTTGTTTATAGTAGAGTCGTCATCGTTCTCACACTTAGCACCTTCCCACTAGACTGGCAGGGCTGGTAATTATTAAACTTATTATAATTCGCTAACCTCCAATTTTCAGACTATATCACAGAGTTCCTGAATCAAGATTGTTGGAGGCTAAAATCATTTGTTTCCTGATAACATTTTGGTAAGTAACTAAGAGATTTATGTGTTTACTTATAAACATTTGATTGTGCAATAGAGTGATAAACGATTGATTGTTATTATGCGCCGCAACAGCGAGGTCATATAGCGCCAGGAAAAGGTGAGATAGGGAGCAGGAAGGAATTAAAAAGAAAAGAGGGACAGTTGAAGAACTGAAGGGAGTGGCTTGGGTTCGAAGGGGCTCCAAAACCCTTAAAGTATTGCTCACATCACTACAAGCAATATTCCCCTACAAGAGCAATTGAGTGAAGGGATGTCTGTGTTGTGCGTCTGCTTCAAGTTAATGTGCATATAGTTGTGTGTGTGTGTGCGTGCTTATACTCGTGGGAGGTGTGTATGTATGTGTGTACTTATAAGCGTGGGAGGTGTGGGTGTGTATGTGTGTGTGTGTGTGTCACAGGGCATAAACAAAGGAACCTCAGAGTGCCTCGATCGTACCATGCACCCTTGATTCATCACAAAGTTACCATGCATTCATTCTCAGCTTCATTTCATTCCATCTGCCGTTCTGTTGGTTCTAGGCAATACTTAACCAAAACTATTCTCCTTCAATAATTTCTGGCTACTTTTTGGTTTGATGTTTTCGTGTATATTGACCAACAAACTTTACTGTAACTACTGATAACATGATAATATATTATGATGGTTGTGATGACGTAAGCTGCATGAGCTGCTGGGAAGAGTGTGAAATGTTGACACTGTCGTTATCAAAGAGGTGTGAGGGTAAGTGTAGTGTTTAGGGCCATGTGGCACGGTAGAGAAGAAGGCACTATCCCTTATCTGATAAACTGAACAAAGGAAGTTATTAGTGTAGACTGCAGATGACAATGTGAAAGGTCTAGCTGTGACCAATATCGATGTATTAAATGCATCCTATAGAATCAATATGCAGTGGTTCACAAACTTGGGGTAATACAGACTTTATTTTCTGGACCATTGAGGGGTGACGGAACAAAAAACATATCTCTAATGTTTGGGAGGAATCAAGGCACTCCAATGTACAGTCTACGGCAAAAGTCCTGTCTCCTCACTTGCTTCACTGAGGCACGTGATGTTCATAGACTCGAAATGATTAGGTGTAAAGACGTGCGTATTTCTCTAGTTCATGAACACTGCCGCCGACTGTACACTCTACAAGAGTACAGTCGGCCTCAGAAATTCGTATACACCACTGTGACATCAATGGTTCGTAACTAGAAAATTGAATACATTGATTTCCTAACGCCAAACCCTTCTGGTAATATTATTTGGTTAATACTTGAATCAGTCAGCAGAACAATCATTACAGTATGTGCTGAGTAATAAACCCTTTAAACCAATGATCTGTGTACGAATTCCTGAGGTCGACTGTACCCCCCTGGACCGCTCCATCACTTGGCGTGGCTAACGTGACAACAGCAGCGCTTCGCTTTATGAGCTCCTGTGTAGGCACAAGACAATATTACGAATTGGCAAGATTCATGTTCCGTAATGTGACTACCATTCTCTGTACCACCACCCCAACCCTCCTTCCACCCACCAAGCCTCCTGTTCCTACTCCCCCACCCCTCCTTCCACCCATCAAGCCTCCTGTTCCTACTCCTCCACCCCTCCTTCCACCCATCAAGCCTCCTGTTCCTACTCCCCCACCCCTCCTTTCACCCATCAAGCCTCCTGTTCCTACTCCCCCACCCCTCCTTCCACCCATCAAGCCTCCTGTTCCTACTCCCCCACCCCTCCTTCCACCCACCAAGCCTCCTCTTCCTACTCCCCCACTTTACCATTCTCTGTACCACCACCCCAACCCTCCTTCCACCCACCAAGCCTCCTCTTCCTACTCCTCCACTTTACCTTTCTCCGACCAGAATACGGAAGATGAAACGTTACCGATTCGAAATATTGTCTTGTATAATTTGCACATGTGAAGCGCTGTTGGCCCTGTGATCGTGGTGAAAACTGGAGGCTTCTGATTCCTCCTTTTCATGCCACGAAACGAGCTACTTCCAAATAGGTGGTGTTTCGTGGCAATATTTGAAGGACTCCTTTATCTCCAATTTTCTGACTACTTCACAGGGTCCCTAACAACACGTATGTTCGTACAGTTGAGCAAGGAGAAAGTGCAAGGAAAATATGAGTGTAAATAGCAATATCTTTCAGTTCTTTGTAGTAAACTCTGGTATTTTTATCACTGAATCACTAAAAAGACTCCAGAACCAATGTAAAGTGGAACATGAATCACTGAAATGTTGAATGGTAATACGTACAGTTGGACACATGAATGGGTGGTACAGCCCAGGTGAAAGATACTTGTCCCATTTGAGTAACCAGTGTCTATTATCAGGTAGTTGCTTTTTATTACCATCCTCAATACTGACTTCTGCCCCTGATGATGTCTCCTATTTGGCACTAAGGAACTTGATGTTGGGAGAAATTGACCATCTTTCACTTGGGCTGTACCACCCATTCATGTGTCCAACTGTACACTCGTCATACATAATTTCTGACCAGAGTGTGAGGAATGTATAGCTTCGAATCCTTGTATTGTTCATTTCCCCACCCAGTACACCTATAGAGCCTGAGTTCGAATACAGGGTGTGTGTGTAGTGCCTGCCGTTCGTCTCCGGTCAGGGATTACGTATCACGTGTGTACAGTAGCTCCCAAAACTATCGTTGAAATAAAGTGCTATACATCGTGACACAATGGACGATGTTATGTGACAAGTAACGAGACGACAAGTGGGCGGGGACAAGGTTTCATTCTATTCATTCCCTCATCCTTCTAACCCACTTTAATGATAGGTTTGGAAACTATTATTATTAGATTATTAGGTGAAGAAAACATGCGAATTTCTCGAGTCCATGAACACTGTGCGTCTCAGTGGAGTAGGTGAAGCGACAGGACATCTGCCGCCGACTGTATATATCTAGCAAATATACTAATAGCAATAACAAGAAAAGAAGAAGGATTTCCTGGCCACTTGTAGGAAACCTTTGCGGGGAATACCGACTGAGGTGTGCCGGGTATATACAGTAGGTAGCCTAACATTGTTATATAGTTCTCACAGAGTTTCAGATTGTTGTTGGGATTCCCCTTATCACACCCACCACCAGGGCCGTCAACACACTTTCTCTCCACCTTCTTAAGTTTTCATACTGACAGTTTTCATTCGTGTCATAATATGGATGGTCTTAACGTCACCTAAAACACATTATCTGAGACATAAAGCTCGTTTTTTACGTATTTATTGGGATGAAAGTTGTTGTCTTAAGCTCCCTTGATAAATGTGATGTACGCTGCCTGATATAATAATTGTAAATGTCGTCAGCTATTGTTAAATGGCTATTAGATGTACTGTACACTCGTGATACATAATCCCTGACCAGAGACAAACGGCAGGCACCACACATACCCTGCATTCGAACACAGCCTCTATAATGTGTACTGGGTGGGGAAAAGAATAATACCAGGCGATTCGAAACTTTCTGCTCCTCACACTCTGGCTGGTCAGAAATTATGTATCACGAGTGTACAGAACCGTATAGGGAACTCTGTCTATTTTGAAGAATTTGATAGTACAAGAAACTACAGTAGACTCTCATACCATCGTTCTTCAACTCATCCTCTTTTCATTTTATTTCCTTCCTACTGGCTGTCACACATCTGACACCTTTCTCTGGCGCTATATGACCTCGCTGTTGCGGCGCCTAATATCAATCCATCTCATACCATCGCTGTTACAAACGGTGCAGTCAGTTGTGTTATTATTTAATGTATTACCGCATGCAGCACAAAGTTATAGATGTTTCAGTTAAATGTATGAGTTTTACATTGCTATACAAATTAATGTTATTACCTTTCTGTAGTGGGTATTATAGTTATGCTTCTTTTCCCACACTCTTCATTTGTAGTTGACATTATAAGCTAATCTTAATGTTGTAATAATCCTCGACTGTAGTTTTGTGAAGTGAAAGCGGCAATTTCCATTCTGTAATCAGATTAATGTGTAAAACTACGCTAGTTAATACCGCAACACAAGTTATTTACTTGATCCTTTTCACTGTGTAAAGTTTTATATTTTACACGATCATGTTTCTGCTTTAGTTGTCTAATGTTGTTTTACTGTTGTACAAATGCTCATTGATAGATTAACTACTTGTAACAGACCATATAAATACGCAATACCACACACGGTAACACACCTCACTAATTTCACTCATACTAGGGTAACTGAATAGCGAAACGAAGTTGACGCCCCGACGGGATGCCAAGTCGTAGTAAAGTAAGACAGTAAGTATCTGAGATCCTGTTGTTGCCTGACAGGGACTTCCAAGGTTACTACTGTACGATAACTGGTGTGTGTGTGTGTGTGGAGTATTTTGTACGATACATGTGGTGTGTGTGTGGAGTATTTTGTATCATAACTGGTGTGTGTGTGTGTGTGTGGAGTATTTTGTATGATACATGTGGTGTGTGTGTGTAGTATTTTGTATCATAACTGGTGTGTGTGTGTGTGTGTGTGTGTGGAGTATTTTGTACGATACATGTGGTGTGTGTGTGTGTGTAGTATTTTGTACGATACATGTGTGTGTGTGTGTAGTATTTTGTATGATAACTGGTGTGTGTGTGTGTAGTATTTTGTACGATGCATGTGTGTGTGTGTGTAGTATTTTGTACGATGCATGTGTGTGTGTGTGGAGTATTTTGTAGGATACATGTGGTGTGTGTGTGTGTGTAGTATTTTGTATGATAACTGGTGTGGTGTGTGTGTGTGTGGAGTATTTTGTATGATAACTGGTGTGTGTGTGTGTGTGTGGAGTATTTTGTATGATACATGTGGTGTGTGTGTGTGTGTAGTATTTTGTACGATACATGTGGTGTGTGTGTGTAGTATTTTGTATGATAACTGGTGTGGTGTGTGTGTGTGTGGAGTATTTTGTATGATAACTGGTGTGGTGTGTGTGTGTGTGGAGTATTTTGTATGATAACTGGTGTGTGTGTGTGTGTGTGTGTGTAGTATTTTGTATGATACATGTGGTGTGTGTGTGTGTGTAGTATTTTGTACGATACATGTGGTGTGTGTGTGTGTGTAGTATTTTGTACGATACATGTGGTGTGTGTGTGTGTGTAGTATTTTGTACGATACATGTATCTGTGTGTGTGTGTGTAGTATTTTGTATCATAACTGGTGTGTGTGTGTGTGTGTGTAGTATTTTGTACGATAACTGTGATGTGTGTGTGTGTGTGTGTGTGTTCTTACCTATTTGTATCTTTACAGGACTGAATCAAGCTCGTAATGTCCATTTTTTTTAAACCCAATAATAATATTTTTCTTTAAAGTTATGTATGTTTTTGGCACACCACTTATTACTATATCTGTACATCTTTGTCTCCTTTTAATTAAATTCCTACACTGACCTCCCATCGGTGACACAATTTTTCTGTACCGGGGCATCTATATATATTTTCATTTTCTGTGACACATTTGTATACCATAATCATATCTCCTCTATTTCGTCTTTCTTTCAGTGTAGTTAACTTTATAGTTTCTCTAGTATCTATTCATAGCTTATATATATATAATATATGGAAGCGGATGGGGACGGCTGGCCATTCTTTGATAATTTGTCTTGTGATTGGTGTAGCCAGCACCTCCAGTAAGCGCGTCCCTCACGCCGCACGCGTCCCTCTTGTGAAGTCCTTGTTACAGTAATTACATTTAAAAAAAGGCGAATTCACTCCCGCCATGGCTATGCTCTCAGTTTGTTTACGTATGTAGCTGTTGAAGAGCCCGAAGAGCTTGGCGGTGGGGGGGGGGGGGGAGGAATGATGGACCAATGAGGGACGCGCTTACTGGAGGTGACCAATCACAAGACAAATTATCAAAGAATGGCCAGCTGTCCCCATCCGCTTCCCTTATAATATTATATAGTTCTCTTAAACTTGGTACCCATCTTGTTGCTTACCACAACTTTTTCTAATTTGGTATTATGTTTCTTTAAATGTGAGCTCCATATTACTGCAGCATATTCCAAGGTGATTATTTTCATGACCATTTCTTCATCTTTATAAGTGAATGCCACCTTCAGATTTGCTAACAATGTATACATGTTTCTTACTTTGGTGTCAATTTCTTATTTATAATTACCTCTAAATCTCTTTTTCTTTCTCTTACGTTTTATATAATATTTTATTTCCAAGCTTGTACTGTAGTACCTACTTCATCTCTTAAGTCTTCCAAATTTAATAACATGACATTTATCTACATTAACTCAATCTGCCACATATTACTCCCGTAGTCTACCAAATTTGTTTAAGTCTTTTTGTAACTTTTTACAGCATTCTTCAGTGTTCACATTACTATGTGGTCACTGACAAATTGAGCAAACATGGCAATATAAATTATCATAAGTCGCGAGTGTGCTGGGAGCCGACGTCCCTCTACACACAACACACACCTTTATTGCACACCGTGTCATTCGATAATCCAGCTTCACTCATGGATGTGTCGTATCAACTTATCATAATCATGAGACCTGTATGGCCTAAGCTGTTAAAATTAGATTAGGTTAATATTTAATTACTACTACTATGACTTTCTTAGTTGAAACTACATTAGCCTATAACGTGTCCATTTACAATGGCTTCCCTTTGTACAGTGTCCGTCTGTCCCCTAGCGCTGTTTTGAGAATAACGAAGCCAGATTAGACTTTTTACATGCCCAAGGAGTGATACCAACATCAGTGAACTGCCCTACGTGTAATAAGGCCTGTATTTGATCTATTCACCCATTCAAAACACTGCCACTCTCGAATTAAAAAGTACAGTTGGCTCCATTTTTTCAGAGGTTAGAAATCAACCAAACCCACTGTCACCATATCTTAATATCTTCTGTTATCCAAATCAAAGTGTGTTATTACATTCCAAGGGATATGCTGCAATAAGGAAATGGGTAACTATCTAATCTATTGCGGGCTGGTATTACGATATTTTTACCTTTTTAACCCACTAATTTATACCAGTTTAAGACACTTTTCTTCGGATAGGGAGGGCATAATTTTATTCAAATGGGGTGTTTTACAATTAGCCTGTCCTTACCTAACCTAACCTAACCTGGACGGCATCAACACCATGGATGTTAGTAATAAAATCCACACTGGTAGACAAAATATTTTTTATTCCAAACGTTTCGGTAATTTGTCGCCCTATTCAGTGGAAATACAGGTTAAGCCTCTTGACAAATAATACTTTGTACTATTTTGAAATGTACTGCACTCATCATAAAAGATTTAACACTATATCTTTGCCTTACAGAAGAAGAGAGGTGAGAGAAAATGGAAGAGGAGAGAAGAGGAGAGGAGAGAGAAAATGGAAGAGGAGAGAGGAGAGAGAAGATGGAAGAGGAGAGAGGAGAGAGAAGATGGAAGAGGAGCGAGGAGAGAGAAGATGGAAGAGGAGCGAGGCGAGAGAAGATGGAAGAGGAGAGAGGAGAGAGGAGAGAGAAGATGGAAGGGGAGCGAGGAGAGAGAAGATGGAAGAGGAGCGAGGAGAGAGAAGATGGAAGAGGAGAGAGGAGAGGAGAGAGAAGATGGAAGAGGAGAGAGGAGAGGAGAGAGAAGATGGAAGAGGAGAGGAGAGAGAAGATGGAAGAGGAGAGGAGAGAGAAGATGGAAGAGGAGAGGAGAGAGAAGATGGAAGAGGAGGAGAGAGAAGATGGAAGAGGAGGAGAGAGAAGATGGAAGAGAATAGAGGAGAGAGAAGATGGAAGAGAATAGAGGAGAGAGTACAATAAATGACTGGGGCAAAATACTGGGACCCAGCCGGATCTGACAACACTGCTGCAAAACGGTAATTCTTTCAATAAATACCTATTTTTTTTTATTGTCTAAACATTTTCCATGTTGAATAACATCTCTCAATGATGTTTTCCTTGTAGTGGGGGTACTGTATATTACTTTGACCCATTCCTTTCTTCTAATTTTCTTATAATTAATACCATTGTCTTCTCTTTTTCATTTTAATTATATATGCTTCATTTATTGGGGGTTGGTACTAATATGCTGGGGTGCTTGTACTAAACAATTTTTTTTTTTTTTTAATCTTATAAAATTATTTTATTGGAATGTTAATATCACACAATTATAATACAACCTACATATAGATAATTATACAGTATAGTTTACAAAGATAGGAAAATAGAATTACGAGGTTATTAAGGGGATAGTATTGTACACGGTTGAGATGGTTGGACCGTGGTATTGTATATATTCTTGGTACAGTTATCTACATGAATGTAAAGAGAGGTCATTCATTCATTATTGTGCAAGTACAGTATTGTACTACAATGAATGGTCTTCCAAGTTACTCGCTGATTACCAAAACAACAAACATAATAATAATAATGTTGTGTTGTAGTTACCTAGTTAAATTTTCCATATGTTGTAAACCCTCGAACAACAGCGTGTGTACCAATTCATGTTGCCAACTGTACAATGGAGCTCCTTGATTCCTCCAAAGTATAAATTTATACTGTATACCAGGAAACTAACAATAGGATCAAGTACAGTCGGCGGCAAAAGTCCTGTCGCTTCACTTGCTTCACCGAGGCACGCGATGTTCATAGACTCCAGATTATTAAGTGTAAAAAACGTGTGTATTTCTCGAGTCCATGAACACTGCCTGTCTCGGTGAAGCAGGTGAGGTGACAGGACTTCTGCCGCCGACTGTACATAAAAATAATAATGGTGTTGGTGGTGGTCTGTTGTTGCTTGGAATGGTTTGGTTGAGGAATCAGTTACTCCAGATTTACCACAAGTAACATATTGTATTATCTTTCCCCTTAATTAAGGCACTTTGTTTGCATGGCAGTAAATTTAAGAAAATATATTACAGTTACACACACACAGGCACACATACAAAAAGAGAGTGTTGTACAGTTGGCCTATCTATCTCTCCTTGTTTATTTATAATCTCTCTCTCTCAACTTACCATGTAAAGTAACCCTTCATTATCCACAGTTGTTATGGGTGAATATTATACCATTATCTATGTAGAGTCGGCGGCAGAAGTCCCGTCGCCTCGCCTGCTTCACCGAGACGAACAGTGTTTACAGACTCGAGAAATAAGCATGTTTTCTTCACCTAATAATCTCGAGTCTATGAACATTGCGTGCCTCGGTGAAGCAAGTGAGGCGACAGGACTTTTGCCGCCGACTGTACAGTAAACCTTCATCACAGAGAATATAGGTGTGTAATGTACAAACAAATAAGATTTACTGTACACACATTCATTACTAACAGACAGTACAATACACACTAATAACACACACAGTGCAAATCAAAGCATTGCTGTATTATAAGATAAGGGTTTACTGTACACACAACAACAACAATACAAAACAACACATTACTGTATAATAATAATAATCATATTCTCTTTTCTTTAGTTGTTTGAACCACACAATTAAGTGATTCAGTTGTATTGTGTCTGGCTGAGGCAAGCAACTTATGTACAGCTGGCAGCATAATTCACATCCATCTCAAGTAAGAGATGTTCCCCTTAAATATAAATGCAATATTATTATGGATATATTTATAGTCAATGAGTAAAGTAATCTTTTGTGGGATTACATAATTATAAACTGTATGTATATATATATTTACACAACTTAGCAACATACAAACTATCTATGGTTTATTTAGTGAGGTGAATGACAGAGCTATACTAATTACACACACACACACATATTCTCTCTCTCTCTCTCTCTATAGAGTAATGAGTTATTTTTACACTGTTGTAATCATGGTTATGTTTTGCACTGTTTTTAATGAATGTGTGTACAGTAAACCCTAGCTCTCTTTTTGTACATTACACACCCATTGACCCAGTGTATATGGGTGTGTAATGAATATGTGTACAGTCGGCGGCAGAAGTCCTGTCACCTCACCCGCTTCACCGAGAAATACGCACGCTATTTATAATCTCGATAATCTCGAGTCTATGAACATGGCGAGCCTCGGTGAAGCAGGTGAGGTGACAGGACTTTTGCAGCCGACTGTACATACGGAAAACTCTCTTTGTTCAATATCACACACCAATAACAACAGTGGTGGTGGATAATGAGAGTTTTCTAAACACACATACATTGACAACAATAAAATAACAACAAGTGTATAATGAAAGTTTACTGTACTGTACATGTATACAAAATGAACTAGTGTACTGTATTTTGTGAGAGTATGTAGTAAACTTACCAGTATTATTATATCATTGGCCGTATTTATGAATATTGGTGTTGTTATGATAGTATAGTGTGGTACTGGTACGATGGCTATGGAGTCATTGTACCTGTACCATACCATAGACAAGACCACGGATATTCACACACACAATCTCCCCCCTCTCTCTCGCATACACACACTACAGAGCCATAGTACTGGTACCACACCATAGGCAATACCACAGATACACACTCTCTGTCAGTCAGTCAGTCTGTCACACACACACTCTCTCTCTCTGTTTGCTTATATAAGTTCAGGCAATACCACAGATACACTCTCTCTGTCTCACACACACACACACTCTGTTTGTCTATATAAGTTCAGCCACTAATACGGGTTCTCCCTGTGATGTGTATGCCAGGGTGCGTGGTGCTGGTGCCGGGGTGGTGGGTTGGGAGGGCAAGGGACGGGTGGCTATGTCTCCAGGGTGGGTGTGTGGAGGTTGGAAGGTAGACCCCGTGAAGGAGGTACGTAGTTCTTGATAATCACCACTCTGTAGGATATAAATACATTGCTGTATAAATAAAGTATAATCATTTTATACGGTATTATAAATACTGTAATGAATAGGAAGTAAAATTAATGTTGATTTATTTCTATATTAACCTGTTTGAGGAGAGAGAGAGAGATTAAAAGCCTGCTAATATTAGCTTATCACTCACAACTCGATAAACACCACCATACCATTACTACAATTTCCTTTACAATCTCACCAGTGGGAAGAGAAAAGAATGCATAGTTGCCTCCACTGGCAACCAGCACTGTACAGCTATATATAGTCTTTCAGTTTTATGAAAATGAAATGCTGCTGCTGGGATAATCCTGTGAACAATGCACATCAGATGTCAACTTTTTCATTCTAAATAACAAATATCAATATTCTTCGCCATGAATTTTAATTGTTTTTGTATATTCTATCTCTTGTAATAAATATCCCATATCATATGTATATTATTTTGATTTTGTGTGTATATTTTTTATTGGCAATGCCAATTTTGTGATGCTGTTGGAAGGTGGGTGGGCAAACTGCTGGCCTAACATGTGTCAAGTGTGATTGCCATGCATGGGCTATAGACAGATCTGGTAACAAATCTATCAATATGGCTAACAAATATATGTATTAGCCAATCACACTATCTTGCTTTCATAAAATAGGAGGACTAGAATAGTACTGTAATGGGTTTGGTGAAATGTGGCACTGCTGTGTTTATTTGTAGTAATAATAAATAAATGGACAAAACTCACTCCTGCTATAATAGCCACAAACACAGTGGTGCCACATTTACCACTATAAAGTCACTGTTTACATAAACACAGTGGTGCCACATTTAGCCAAACTCACTGGACACTGTGCTCATTATTAGTGAAGACAAAAAAAATAACTGTACCGTCACAAGACATACATACCTGTGTTAGTGGTGACCTTGGAGTCTCTATACCAGGCACCTTTGGACCCTGAGCCGAGGCTGGGCGACGGGGCGGGTGATGTGGGTGTTGGTGGTCCAAGGTGGCATAATCATTGCTCTCTCCAGGCTCCTCCCCAAGGTTCAGTGTACCCACCCCTGAACCCTGCTGCTGGAGTGATCGTAGCTGTAATGACCTCAGTGTACCACCGTGGCTCTTCTGTATGGTGGCGTATGTGTTGCTCTGACCATCAAGCTGTAGAGAAGCAAAATTAAATGTGTTTATCTGAAGTTGTGTGTGTGTATGAGGGAAGGATTATTTGAGTGTTGCTGGATATTTGATTGTGGCTGTACCATACCATCATCAACACCATAGATATCCCCAATCAGTGCTGACCTGTGATACATCTATGCTGGGTCGCCTACGTGTGTGTTCGGGGCTCCACTCGGCATCAACGGTGACCCCTGGTGGAGGGATGGAGGTGGGTGCCAGGCCTGGGTGGGGGTGATGGGGGGGTGCCACTCCCACTTGTGAGGCATCAAACTCACTCATCACCTGCATGGTTAACTCCTGTTCCTCATACATCTTGAGTTTCCTGTAGGGGTGAGGGAAGTAAGTAGGTTTTGTTTTGCATTGTTAGTGTTATGAGTGATTGATTGATTGATTGATGTTAGGTGCAGCAACAGTGAGGTTGTATGGTGCTCGAGGAAGAAGGTGATTGAGAGGTGGGACAGTAAGCACAAAAGGTAACAAATGAAAATGGGAACAGTTGGTAGTGTGAAAGGCCCTTTTAGACACCTTTCATAACAATCAATGTTATGAGTGTGTATTACACTGTTTGTAATGATGTGTGTACAGTAAACCCACTACTGTATGTACAATTGAGCAAGTAGAAAGTGCAAGAAAAACATGGTTGTATAGGGCAACATTTAGCAGTTTATTTGTAGTAATCCCTTGTATCTTTATGAATTAATTACAGGAAACCCAGAGCCAATGTAAGGTGGAACGTGATTGGCTGAACTTTGAGTGGTGGTGAAGATGATGCCATATACAGCCAGATTTTATTTGCACTTTCTACTTGCTCAATTGTACCATCATGGACAAAAATATCTCGCCCCTCTCCTGACTGAGAGACTTGATTTGAGCTGGTAACACTGTTGATCTCACCTCCTCTCAAGTCATGCAGGAAATGGTGTGATTTCAGAGAGAGAGAGAGGAGGTGAGATTAACAGTATTACCAGCTCAAATCAAGTCTCTCAGTCAGGAGAGGGGAGTAATATTTTTGTCCATGATAGTACACATAATGGTCTGTGGTACACATTAAACAGGAAGGAAAGGGAGAGACAGAGGGAGGAGGGAAGAAGAAAACACTGTACATTAAACAGAAAAGGGAGGAAGGGGAAGGTAGACACAAAACTGAATACTTACTGGTCAACCCAGAGTGGGTTTTCAGTGGTGTTGAGTCCGAGGTCTTCGTCAATGTTACGTTTGATTAGGTGTTCAGTCGACCGGCCCGATGGAGTCATCACCCTGGTAACAATGTATATACTGTTAATAAATATCTTGATCTTCCTCCATTACACACACACACATCTCACTCTCTCCCCTTCCTTACACACACACATCTCCCTCTACTTTCCTCCCTTACACACACACAAACATCTCCCTCTCTAACTCCCTCCCTTACACACACACATATCTCCCTCTACTTTCCTCCCTTACACACACACACACACACACACATAAACATCTCCCTCTCTAACTCCCTCCCTTACAAACACACATATCTCCCTCCCTTCCTTACACACACACATATCTCCCTCCCTCCCTTACACACACACATATATCCCTCGCTCTCCTACACACACACACAAATACATAGTCATCATAACAACACACACACACTCACCAATATCTAAGGCAGCAACAGACAACAATGAATGTGATGAGTCCAATGAAGAGTACAATGAGTAGAGCAATGAGTCCAGCCAGTCTAGCATCTACCTCTTCCTCTACTTCCTTCACTGCTGCTGGCTGAAAGGAGAAGGGATTATTAGAGGAATGATGAAGGAGGGAGGGGAAGAGAGGAATGAAGGAGGGAGGGAGGGGAAGAGAGGGATGAAGGAGGGAGGGGGAGAGAGGGATGAAGGAGGGAGGGGAAGAGAGGGATGAAGGAGGGAGGGGAAGAGAGGGATGAAGGAGGGAGGGGGAGAGATTATTGGAGGAATATTTTGGAGGGAAGAGGAGTGGGGGAAGAGATTATTGGAGGAACATTTTGGAGGGAAGGGGAGTGGGGGAAGAGATTATTGGAGGAACATTTTGGAGGGAAGGGGAGTAGAGGAGAGATTAATGCAGGAACAGTTTGGAGGGAAATGGGGGGGATGAGAGAAAAAAAAAGTAAGATTATTGGGGGAACTTTTGAGAGAAGAAAGAGAGTATAGGCAAACAAACAAACAAACAGTACTTACAAAGACATTCTTGATACGAGCCGTGTGTGAGGTGTTGGTGAGTGTGGTATAACCTTGGTCTAGTCTCTTCAGTACTGTCCCCACTTCAAGCACTTCCTCAGAATCACCCACAACGTGTACCAACATATCCGTCCTGGGGGGAAGGGGAGATAATGAGACATAATAGACCATAATTATTTTGTAAGATCATCCATATAATTGTGTTGGTGGTCATTCATGGAAATACTGTACTGCAATAAATATTTCCATAAGTATTTCCAGGATTATGAATGACCTCTCTTTCCAGATAGCCTGTGTAAGAATTCCTGTGACCTCCTGTAAATCACAATATACAAGCACACATTAAGATGGTTTGGACATGTAGAGAGAATGCAAGGTGAAGAGTTTGTAAAGAAGGTGTATGGAAGTGAAGTTGTGGGATGTGGTGTGAGAGGCAGACCACCCGTTAAATGTCAGAATAGAGTGGAAGAGTATGTAAAGGAGAGAAACGTAAGGGTCAGAGGAGGGTTTGAACAAGTAAGGAGGGAGTGTTGGAACAGGGAAAACTGGAGACACTTCCCCCTTGGAGGGAGTTCCCGGAGGGAACGAGGCGTCAGAGCTATAGATAGATAGATAGATAGACATAATACTATACAAGAGTGTTCATTACCTTTCTCTATTGACGGTGTTGTCTGGGTTGACGTGATACCTGATTTCATCCACCACAGCTGTTCCCTCGGCAACCTGTACACACCCAACACAAATATTATTATTATTATTATTATTATTATTATTATCACTGTTATTATTATTATTATCATCATCACTGTTATTATTATTAATATTATTGTTATTATTATTACTGTACAGGATTATTATTAGTATTATTACTGTATTATTTAATGAATACTAATTATATAAAATGTTGTATAATTTTCATCTACATACCTTGGATAATGTCTGTGCAATGCTGTCTTGATGTCTTACTACTGTCTCTGGAGCCTGGGCCAATACTACCCTTACAAGGTCATCTCTCTCCCATACCCATACCTACAAAACACAACATAGGTTTTACTTATTTTTTAATCTTGATATATACACACACACACACACACACACGTACATAACAACATATGTTTTAGTCATGTACTGAATCTTTCTACACACACACACACAATACTACCCTCTCTCTCTCTCCACACACACACACACAATACTACCCTCTCTCTCTCTCTCCACACACACACAATACTACCCTCTCTCTCTCTCTCCACACACACACACACACACACACACACACACACACACACACACAATACTACCCTCTCTCTCTCTCTCTCTCCACACACACACACACACACACAATACTACCCTCTCTCTCTCCACACACACACACACATACCACTTCCCTTACTAGACTCCTATTTCCGTAACTTTACTCATATAAAACTCGATTCATAATTATTTAAAATCCACTCACAATTATTATTAAAACTCAACCCAACTCGCATAATTATATCTTGACTCACCCTAACATTATTTTCACTCAACTCACATTTTAATTCAACTCACATTACCATCGACTATTAACTAGACTCATATTTTCTTCACTCGATTCACATTTTAACTGAACTCATATTACCATCAACTCACAATTATTTATTAACTAGACTCATATTATTTTCACTCGATTCATATTTAAACTCGACTCACAATTATTTATTAACTCGACTCATAACTCGACTCACATTAACATTACATGATGCGATACGGTGAGGTGGTGCGTCTTCCTTGGCCTGTAGGTGTAATACGAAGCGATGACGTCGGTACTGTGACATGAGGGAGGCCGTGCTCAGCTTACCGTCCTCAGTCACATTGAACGGTGAAGGTACAATGGATCCGATGGCCTTGGTTCCTCCTTCAATATAAAAGTAAGGAAAAATTGTTAAGGAGAGAAGGTACAGTACAGTAGGCCCTCGATATAAGATTATTATTAAAATTTGCACTTGCACAAAGGAAAAGGAAGGAAAGGAGGGACAGCAAGTATAAAGGAAACAGAAGGAAAGGGGGGAGGGGGGCAGTTGAAGAGGGGAGAAGCAGCAAACACCAAGGAAAGGAAGGAAAACAATCACTAAGGAAATAGAAGCAAATGGAAGAGTGGACAGTGATGGAAGGAGTACCAATATAAACACACAGTAACTGATTTACTCACCTGGTCTGAATAGGTTGGATGCCCTGATGGAATATGAGAGTGAACCGTTGTGTCCAGCATCACCATCTACTGCACTCACCATCCTTACAAACTGTCCCACGCCTGCCTCGTATGACACACCTGTAAATACACACACACATGATATGATAAGAGGTAATGGTACACGGTAATTGCACTCACGCCTGCACACGCCTACACACCCATACACAACCCACAACCTTTAACTTTGAAATGTATAGTTAACTTAGAAATGTAGAGTGCTAGTCGTTTCTGTACTACATTAATAAAACTTTTACAGTCATTTATATATGTCTATTATATTCATCTTCAATATGAAGTGTGATAACTGTTTATGTTTACCAACACATAAAGTACTGACTAGACTACCCTCATCAAAATTTAAATCTTAGTTCTCTGGATGGAAAGAGATGCCATATAATGATCTACTTGCACACACACACAAACACGATATAGAAGCAGGCAAGGGGGGTAGAGCTGTGCGTGCGTGCCTGTGTGTGGTGGGGGGGAGGGGGGAGCCTGGAAAGGAGATGAAGGGGGCCAACCCACACTCAGAGTAATTAATAAATAACAAAATCTAGTAAATACACCCACAACTCACCAGCATAATAGGTGTCATGGACGAAGGAAGGTGGTGTGTCATTCTCATCCTCCACGGTGACAACTATGGTCGCCAGCGTTGGGTCGAGGGGGTCAAACACAACTTCAGTCTCCCCATCATCAACAACAACATCATCATCATCATCAATGGGGCTGTGGTCAAGGGGGAAGTTGGGACTGTTGGATGCCTTGACGACGAGTGTGTACGAGGCTCGGTATTCACGGTCCAGTACGGCGTTGGTGTAGAGTTTGCCGTGTAGTTTGTCAAGGTAGAAGGTGTGATGGGAGTTACCAGATGCCAAGTAGTAATAGATCTTAGCATGTAGTCCAGCATCAGGGTCACTAGCCTGTACCTGACCTGGATTATAGGGATTACAGGGATTAATATCATATGCACATGTGGATTAATATTATGTACAGTTAGAATATGTGGATTAATATTATGTAGAGTTAGAATATGTGGATTAATATTATGTAGAGTTAGAATATGTGGATTAATATTATGTAGAGTTAGAATATGTGGATTAATATTATGTAGTTAGAATATGTGGATTAATATTATGTAGAGTTAGAATATGTGGATTAATATTATGTAGTTAGAATATGTGGATTAATATTATGTAGAGTTAGAATATGTGGATTAATATTATGTAGAGTTAGAATATGTGGATTAATATTATGTAGAGTTAGAATATGTGGATTAATATTATGTAGAGTTAGAATATGTGGATTAATATTATGTAGAGTTAGAATATGTGGATTACATAGATTAGGAATAAATGGATTACAATCATGTGAATTAGATACATTAGGAATACATGGATTAAATAGATTAGAATTACATGGATTACATAGAATAAGGTCTATGAATGGTATACAGGTGTGTGAGAGGTAGGTTGAGTGTGTATGTGTGTGTGAGGGGTAGGTGTGTACGAGTGGCAGGTATGTGAATATGTGGTAAGTGTGTGAGGTGCAGGTGTGTGTATGTGTGGGAGAGGTAGGTGTGTGCTAGTGGCAGGTATGTGAATATGTGGTAAGTGTGTGCAAGTGATAATAACAACAAACACACATACCAACGAGGGAGTGCTTGGGAGAATTCTCGACGAGTGTGAATCGGTAGGTGTGTGGTGGTGAGGCGAGGGGAGGGAAGGAGAAGGCTGGTGGGTTGTCGTTAACATCTTCCACCATCACAGTGAGGAAGCGAAGAGTCTCATATGACACTGGACTGCCCTGGTCTTTTGCTACCAACACGAGCTGAGGAAAAAAAGGGAGGGAAATAATGTACAGTTGCCAAAAAAGGTATTGCGACAAATCTTGATCGAACTTTAACCATAGTAATATCCACAACTATTTGTAGGGACTATAAGCATGTATAACAGAAGGAAATATACATATCCTTCTGTAATACATACTTATAATATAGCATGTATAACAGAAGGAAATATACATATCCTTCTGTACTACATACTTATAATCCCTACAAACAACTATGGACATTAATTTATTTAATATTGTATCAATAGTTGTCGCAATACCTTTTTTGGCAACTGTACCTACTGTAAATCTTCATCGTCAAACACCGTGGGCTGTATTCAAGAACATAGGTGGTGCCAATACGATGACACAGATGTCGTAATGGTATCACGCTACTGTTAATTTGTATGGTAATGAGTAACAGAAGCCTGGGAATATATTTACTGGTCTTCATTGAGGGTAAAATGAAGAGGTGGATACAATTATTTATTCATTGTACAGTATATCCAGGGTTTAACTGAACATAACTGAACACTTACTTCATATTTATGCTGTTCCTCGCGGTCTAGTATCTGTTTTGTTGAGAGTAGTCCGGTGTTTGGGTCAAGGTGGAACTGTGTTGTGTCCTGTACATTGTCTTCACCGACCCTGAGGTGATAGCGTACATCACCATTGGCACCAGAGTCTCGGTCCTCAGCCTTCACCTTCACCACTTCCTGTACTGCACTGCTCCAATTCTGTCATCAACAAAACCATTAATTTATGTTCTGTAGAATTAACATACATACACATCAGGTTTTGCTTCATTTATGCATACACACACACCTGTACTGCACTGCTCCCATGCTGTCACCAACAAAACCATTAATTTATGTACAGTAGAAATAACATACATACACACACATCAGGTTTTGCTTCATTTACACATACACACAGCCATACATGCTTGTACACACACACACCTGTACTGCACTGCTCCAATTCTGTCATAGAGTTTAGCATACACACATAACAAGCTATTTTGTATTAACTTTCTCACAACACACACCTACACAACAAGCTAAATTGTATTCACACACACACACACACACCTATGAACACAAGCACACATTCACCTCTTGGACATACAAACACTTGAACACACGCACACATTCACCTCTTGAACACACACACACACTTGAACACACGCACACATTCACCTCTTGAACACACGCACACTCACCTCTTGAACACACACACACACATTCACCTCTTGAACACATACACAAACAAATAAACAGACACTCTCACCTCTTGTACATAGACGGTAGCGTTTGGTAGAGACGGGGAGACAAACTTTGGCTTGTGTTGGTTCTGTGGTAGTACTGTTATCTCTACTGTTGTCTGGTCACTGAAGTCTCCTGTCAAACGGAAAGAAAAGAGATAGAAGGTTAGTTAAAAATTACTATACAGTAGTTAGAAAAAATGTTAGAAATTACAGTAGAGCAGTTAAAAAATATGTTGCAAACAGTTATAAAAAATGCACTAAAGAAACTTGCTAATATAAAATGGGCCCTCAATATAAAACGAATAAATTTAGCACTTGTATCCTTTTAACACAGACTCAGTAAATCACTTTGTCTTAAGGTAATAAATAACAAAAGCCTGGGAAAACAAATATTGGTGGTCTTGAGTGAGTGACAATGTAAGAATGAAGTTGTGGATACATGTAATTATTCATCAAGGCTCTACAGTAACTACAATGCCAATAAAAGGTTAAGTGACAGAAAGCAACATACTCACCGGTACCGTTAAGATCCCTGGCTTCTATGGTAAGGTTGTATTGGGTGATCAGTGAGCGAAGGGGCCGGGCAGGGTACAGTATGCCTGTCTCGGGGTCCAGACGGAACGAACCTGTGAGCAAAACAAAAGATGTGGCTCGTCAACACCTCGGATATTCTTACACACGACCCTTGGCTGTGTTTGTTACTATTGGAGACCACTGTGCATATAACACTAAGTCTGTTTGTAATGAATGTGTGTACAGTAAACCCTTTCAGTACATTACATTACACACCCATAAAACCCAATAGTGGATAATAAGGGATTACAGTACACAGCTTCATTGTAAACAGTATAATAATAATAACAACATAAGTATAATAATAATAACAACAGTCAATAATGAGTGATTACTATAATATATTTTAGTCTAGGATGGTAACAACAACAATCAACAACAACACTGGAAAACAAGGTATTATTATTATTTTTTTATTATTTTTTTTTTTATTGTACTAACCCCTATCATTGCCGTCTATGATGGTGTAGAGAAGGAGTGCGTTGTCACCAGCGTCACCATCAGTTGCCGAGACCCTAACGATGGGTGCTGGTGGACTGAGGGGAAGGTTCTCCACAACACGCGCCGAGTACGAACCCTCCAAGAATACCGGGCCGTGGTCATTGACGTCTGTGACCTCAATGTGCAGCTGTTTGGGGAAAGAGAGGGAAACTAAACAGGTCACCTATACTCGTATTAAAATGAGATCGGCTTTGGGGGGGGGGGGAGTAGGGGGGACAGACTTGGGGGGGGTTTGGGGGGTGCAGGAGTAGGGGGACAGACTTTGGGGGTTTTGGGGGGTGCAGGAGTAGGGGGACAGGCTTGGGGGGGGGTTGGGGGGTGCAGGAGTAGGGGGACAGGCTTGGGGGGTGCAGGAGTAGGGGGACAGGCTTGGGGGGGTTAGTGGGTGCAAGAATAGGGGGACAGAATTTCTACCCACCACCAATCAGTTCCTCCAAATTTACCACCAACACTAAACTATCCTCTTATTTTTTTTTTAGGGGGGGGGGGAAGAAGGGAACAAAGAATAATCAGCTACTTGTAATAAAATGTGATATATTTTATGGCCTAGTTATTTGGAGGTGATAGAGAGGCGCACGAAGGAGATTGAAGGAAAGGAGGGACAGGGAGAGGTTGATACAATGGAGGGACAGTAAACACAAAGGAAATAGTAGAAGGGGAGAGACAGGGAGAAGGTGATAAAGAGGAGACAGTAAACATGAAGGAAATAAAAGGAGGGGAGGGACAGGAAGAGGGGAAAGAGAGGAGACAGTAAACATGAAGGAAATAAAAGGAGGGGAGGGACAGGGAGAGGGGAAAGAGAGGAGACAGTAAACATGAAGGAAATAAAAGGAGGGGAGGGACAGGGAGAGGGGAAAGAGGAGACAGTCAACATGAAGGAAATAAAAGGAGGGGAAAGAGAGGAGACAGTAAACATGAAGGAAATAAAAGAAGGAGGGGAAGGACAGAAAGACGGGAAAGAGAGGAGACAGTAAACATGAAGGAAAACATAAGGACGGTAAAATAATACTACAGTCTGTTCAAAACTTGTGTTCCGCTGGCCTCTTATGCTTTGATAGATAGACAGATAAGAGATAGATAGAAATAGAGATGGATAGAGATAGATAGAAAGATATAGATAGAAATAGAGATAGATAGAAAGATATAGATAGAAATAGATAGATAGACAGATAAGAGATAGATAGAAATAGAGATGGATAGAGATAGAGATAGAGATAGAAATAGAGATAGATAGAAAGATATAGATAGAAATAGAAATATATATAGATATACAGCCTGTAGATAGAAATAAAGACAGATAGATAGAGGAAAATGGAACACAAGTTTTGAACAGAGTATAGTTACTGACCGGTGCTGATGATTGTTGTTGGTGAGTGTCAGGTGCGTTGTCGGTGGCCACAACCCTAAGGTCTACACTGGCAAGGCTCTCACGGTCCAGGCTGGTGTCATCACGCAGTTTTATCACGCCGCCCTCGTCAATGGTAAACAGTTCATGATGGTTACCTGAAAATGAAAGGAAAATAGAATTAAATATATCTTTATTTTATTCAGTCGTATCAATGTTCAAAATGCCCTCAATAAACTCTTATCTATTAGGTGTTTTCAGGCCTCGATACTTTGAACTGTTAAAAACATATAAACAGACACAGACAGATATAGACAGATATACACAGAAACACAGACATACAGATATACACAGAAACACAGACATACAGTATAACAGTCACCAATTACCAGATAGATATACAGTACATAGAAATAGATAGACAGATATAGATTGATACATTCAGAGACACACAGATATTCACAGAAATAGATAGATAGATATAACACACACACATACACACATAATTCCATATAGCACAACAGTGACTATATACCAGCAACACACAGAGACAGAAACAGATAGATAGACAGATATAACACACACACACAAACACACACACAATAATTCCATACCAGCAACACACAGAGACAGAAATAGATAGATAGACAGATATAACACACACACACAAACACACACACAATAATTCCATACCAGCAACACACAGAGACAGAAATAGATAGATAGACAGATACAAACACACACACAATAATTCCATACCAGCAACACACAGAGACAGAAACAGATAGATAGACAGATACAAACACACACACAATAATTCCATACCAGCAACACACAGAGACAGAAACAGATAGATAGACAGATACAAACACACACACAATAATTCCATACCAGCAACACACAGAGACAGAAACAGATAGATAGACAGATATAACACAAACACACACACAAACACAATACAACAAGAGTGAGTATATTTACCAGCGAGGGAGTAGGTAACAATGCCGTAGTTTCCCTTGTCTGCGTCTGTGGCTGTGACGGTGGTGACAACGGTGCCACCCGCTGCATCTTCGGGTACCTGGGCTTGGTAGGAAGGGGAGCTGAACACCGGCTCCTCGTCGTTTATGTTCTCCAACTGTACAAGTAAACAAACAGAACCATTAAGAGGGTGTGGGAATAGGGGGGACAGACTTGGGAGGTGCAGGAGTAGGGGGACAGATTTGGTTTTTATTTTGGGGTGGGTAGGAGTAGGGGGACAGACTTGGGGGGGGGGTTTGGGGGGTGCAGGAGTAGGGGGACAGGCTTGGGGTGGTTTAGGGAGGTGCAGGAATAGGGGGACAGACTTGGGGGGGCTTTGGGGGGTGCAGGAGTAGGGGGACAGGCTTGGGGTGGTTTTGGGGGGTGCAGGAGTAGGGGGACAGGCTTGGGGGGGTTTTGGGGGTGCAGGAGTAGGGGGACAGGTTTGGGGGGGTTAGGGGGTGCAAGAATAGGGGGACAGACTTTCTACCCACCACCAAGCCTGTCCCCCTATTCCCGCACCCCCCCAGTCCCCCCGCAAGCCTGTCCCCTACTCCCACACACCCTTAATGGACAATTCTCTTATTGGTGAATTGGAAGGTCATTGATTTCTCCAAACTATGACAGGATATTAATTCCCTTATTAGTAACATTATGGTCTGCTGTTACTTGGTTATAGTTTGCAGCAAGCATTAGCCTTCCAATTTACAAAAAATATATATATATCTCCTTAATTAAGGGGTTAATATACTTTTGGTACATTGGAGCATCATGATTCCTCCAAAGTATGCCAAGAAGCAGGACCAGATTCATAAAATAATGGTAGCCTGTTGCTTGGAATAGTTTAGGGAAGTAAATTGCTCCAGATATACCAATATTGTACTTCCCAAAAAATTAAAACAATCTTCATGTATGATTTATGATTTTGAGTTATCTTATTAATTAACAAACCAACAAACAGACACGACTGAAAGCATAACAAATAACAACATAATAAATTCACATCGTCCATTAACCAACAGACACGAGTTAAAACATAACAAGAGCAATAACATAACTAAATAATAATAACCTGTACGACAACAGTGGTGGTGGCAGAGAGGTTGGGTATACCGGTGTCACGTGCCACCACCACAAAGGTCAGCTCTGGCTCGGTCTCGTAGTCAAGCCGAGCTCCGCCCACCGTCACTACACCAGTCGCGTTGTCAAGGTCAAAGTGATCGGACGGTTCCAACAGCCAATACCCAGCTAAAGAAAATAAATGGATATGTAAATGAATAAACATATAAATAAATAAATAAATTTACTTACTTCACTGAGCTGTACACTTAATACAAAACACTTAACACTTACTATACAATCATCTCTGTACACACTTGACAGTATAGTTTGATATATAAGTAGCTAGGTTTAGTTTGGTCAGAAAAAAAGAGTTTGTTATATCCAAAATTCATTCTATCAAGGGTATATTATTATATTACTCACCAATGTTTGAATCGACATCAGATGCAGTGATGGTGGTGAGGAGTGAGCCCGGTGCGAGTCCTTCTGATACCTTGACGTGTGTGTAGGGACGGTCTGGGGTCCAGGGAGGAGAGAAGGTTGGTGGGAAGTCATTGACATCCATGATGGTGATGACTAGGCTTCCCAAGCCAACCTTTCAACAGCAACACACACGCTCGTCATTAGTAATGGGTTTGTATATACAGTTAAACCTCGTTATAACGGACTAATAGGGGGAAGATGGTATCCGTTATTGCGGTTTGACCGTTATAGCGACGAATTTTTACGAGGGGTACGAAAAAAAAAAAAAAAGTGTATGTACAAAAATTACCACAAAATATAGATGCAGTTGACTCGAATAACGCAATTTTGAGTAATGAGTGAAATGAGTTGGTGACATCCGTGGTGGTGGTGGTGGTAGGGGGGAAAGTAGGGGGAAGAGGGGAGATAGTGTGTGATATCGTTTGTTTACTTTTATCAACCACACACTCTGGTGTTTCCTTCTCCTTTCTCTGTCCGAGAAAACCCTTCCTTCTTGATATGGAAGGATATGACCTTCCGTTTTGTAAATGCACCACCTGACATGAAGCTGGTGGTTAACTCGTAAATTACTAAAAATGAGCGAGTCAAACACAAGGTGACAACGCATGTTAGGCCTATATTCCCTTGACCTTGAGCTAGGGTGAATGGAGACTGAGGGTAGGGGGGGGGGGAAGGAGTGAGGGAGAAGTGGTGGCAACACACACACACGCTTCGCAGACGACAGTGATATAATTTCGTGACATGTTCATTATGATTTCACTCATTTTGTATAAGAACTCCTCGGATTTATTCGCGAGTCAACTGTATATATACATAAATAGGTATGTAATGATGTGTAAATAATATACCTACTGTATAATGTAAACAATATAATAGAAAAAAATAGAGAAACAAAAATTCAGAAAAAAAATCTCCAGCTGATTGTGTCCGTTATAACCGAAATCCGTTATAACGGGGTCCGAAATAACGAGGTTTAACTGTATGAAGATAATTAACACTACACTGTTTTTGTATTTTAACTAATAACGGAGAGAGACAGTAGTTTTTGTTTGTACCTAAAAATTACGAAACTGTAGACAGTGACTGTAGTGATGGGTTATAAATGGATGAATGGGGAGACATGGATAACCATCTTATATCAAAAGTGGGTAACGACCACAAAAAGTTTGTGAACCACTGCTCTAAGGTAATGTTACTTAGAAGGGAAACAGTACATTTTATTCCCAACTTAAAATATAGAAACACAAACACACACACACACTACTATATACCTGAGGTGGTGTGGCAGAGACATCTGTGATGGTAACGGTGATGGTGACTTCAGTGGCCAGTGAGCGGTCCAACTCCTTACCCACTGATACCACACCTGTCTGGGGGTCCACTACAAACATCTCCTGTCAACACACACATACACACCATCAGAAAAGGATTATAATTGATTTTAGCCTGTATCATTTTAATGTATGTTTAACGCGCGCGAGAGAGAGAGATAGCTTTTTTCACCTGTAGTTTGGCAGCATGTGTGTCTTCAACTGGTCGTCCATCAGGGTCTACAGCAGATAGTGGTAGTTGTACACCAAACACCAAGGCTCCCTCACCCTCTACATCAGGGTCCTGTGCTGCCAGTGTATGGAAGGTAGTACCTGCTGCTTCATCCTCAGATACCTACAATAATAATAATAATAACAATAATAATAATAATAATAATAATGCTACTACTACTGTACTATTACTACTACTACTACTACTAATAATAATAATAATAATAATAATGATAATAATAATGCTACTACTACTGTACTATTACTACTACTACTACTACTACTAATAATAATAATAAAGGGGTGTGACTTGTTAACAGTATGCAACAATAAGTGTGTGTGTGTGTATGTGTGTGTGACTAACCTGAGTACGTTGTGTGGTTGGAGTGAAGTAGGGACTCTTATCATTATTGTTGATGACGTTCACTGTGAGGGCCGTGGTTGACGTCTGCTGTGGTAAACCTGTATGGATGTGGATAAAAACATTACATTAATATTCTCTCTTTCTCTGTTTTTGTGTCTCTTCCTATTTTTCTGTATGTTTCCCAGTCTGATTTTCCGTCTGTCTGTCTGTTTTTCAGTCATTCTTTAACTCTCTCTCTCCCTCTCTCCATCATTCCCTTTCTTCCTTTATTTCTCTCTCTCACTCACACACAATCACACACACATTCAATCACACAGACACAGACACACACATGCTCTGTCTCACAAACACACACATCACACAATCACACACACAAAAACATCCCCCCTACACACCTCCATCAGTAGCCACAATAACGACGGTGTAGTCTTGTCTCCTATCATAATCCAGCCTCCTTGCCACGGTGACAGCCCCGGTGGTGTTGTCGATGGCAAAGTCGTCGTAGCCTCCTCTCTGAATACGGTAAATCACTACAGCGTTGACGCCGGTATCAGCGTCACTGGCCGACACTTGTTCCACCACGCTACCTGTTTGGGGCAAGATGAGATTGATTGATGGATATTAGGCGCCGCAACATCGAGGTCCTATAGCGCCAGAAAAAGGTGATAGAGAGGTGTGACAATAAGCAGGAAGGAGGGCAAGATGATGAGAGATACTGAGTTAGGGTTGCAGGCAAAACGTTGACGTTGGTGTGGTACTGGTATATGATGGCTTTGTAGTATGTCCAGGGAGTCAATAACATCAATGAATGGAGTAACAATGACTCAATTATCCACAAATCTCAAATAAAAGAAATGGAAGGACAGCAAGCATGAAGGAAACAAAAAGAAAGGAGGGACAGCAAGCATGAAGGAAACAAAAGGAAAGGAGGGACAGCAAGCATGAAGGAAACAGAAGGAAAGGAGGAACAGCAAGTATGAAGGAAACAAAAGGAAAGGAGGGACAGCAAGTATGAAGGAAACAGAAGGAAAGGAGAGACAGCAAGTATGAAGGAAATAGAAGGAAAGGAAGGACAGCAAGCATGAAGGAAACAAAAGGAAAGGAGGGACAGCAAGCATGAAGGAAACAGAAGGAAAGGAGGAACAGCAAGTATGAAGGAAATAGAAGAAAAGGAAGGACAGCAAGTATGAAGGAAATAGAAGAAAAGGAAGGACAGCAAGCATGAAGGAAATAGAAGGAAAGGAAGGAGAGCAAGCATGAAGGAAACAGAAGGAAAGGAGGGACAGCAAGTATGAAGGAAATAGAAGAAAAGGAGGACCAACAAACACAAAGGATGGAATATGATTAACCGACCTTCCTCAGCATTCTCCTGTACAGCTGCTGAATATTGTGGTTTACTGAAGACTGGAGCATTATTGTTTGCATCTCTCACCGACACTCTTACATTGGCTGTGTGTGAACCTTCCCCATCACTGGCCTGAAATAATATAACACAACATTATAATACAGAAATGCCTTGTTGTTATTGTTGTTATGGTGTGTTTGTGTGTGTTGCATTGTTTGTAAGGAATCTTTGCACAGTTGGAAAAAAAATCACTGTGTTGGAAACCCCCTGTGGATTTGTAATTTATATAATTTAAATACACTATATATAAATAAACTGAATATAATAACAATTATTATTATTATTACAATGGTGTACTTACTTCAACAGTGAGAATGATGTAGTCAGTTTTGAGATGTGACATATCTAGTCCAGTGGTGGTATTGGCTACTGTGATCCTGCCAGTGTTGGGGTCGATGGTGAAGAGTCCCGTTGGGTCGCCTCCCACCAGACTGTACACCACACGGGAGGTTGTGTCGGGGTCCTCTGCCTGCACAAAGCAACACATTTTTACACATTATTATTTTTACACATTATTATTTTTACACATCATTATTTTTACACATTATTATTTTTACATTATTATTTTTACACACAACACAGTATCTTTGCCACATAACAGCAATCATGAAGAAAATAGAAGGAAAGGAGGGACAGCAAACAAGAAATAAATAAAATGAAAGAAGGGACAGCAAGTACAGTACTAAGGAAAAATAAGGAAACGAGAAACAAAGAGAAGATGAGAGAGAGGTGGAACAGCGAGTATGAAGGAAATAAAAGGAAATGAGGGACAATAAGCACAAAGGAAAAAGAAGGAAAGGAGAGATAACAAACACAAAGGAAATAAATGGAAGGGATGGACAGCAAGCACAAAGGAAAAAGAATTAAGGAAAGGAGGGACAATTATAGAGTGGAAAGGGATTGAATTTTGGTATATTAGAGAATATTGATTCCAAAGTATTCCAAGGAAACAGGACCTTATTAACAAAACTAATGGTGGTCTGTTGCTTGGAATATTCTGGAGAAATCAGTTGCTCCAAATTTACCACCAACCCTTTTAATATACTATACTGTACATAATACATTCCTTCCTAAAGTGACCCAGGACATATTGAATATTGATATTAGGCCCCGCGACAGTGAGGTCATATGGCGCCCGAGAAATAAAGTGATTGAGAGGTGGGTCAGTAACCACAAAAAATAACAGATAAACAAAAAGGACAGTTGGAGAAGTTATAGCTCCTTTCAGTCCTCTTTTATGACAAGCACAGATACTGTGGATGTATATATAGTCCCATATTTACTCCAGGGTTGTAGGCAAGAATATTGGTGGTGATGATGGTACGGTAAAGTCATGGTCTAATGTACTGCAACACCTTCCAATGAGATGGCTTCGAAAAATGATCCGAAACTATAGCTGTTGGTGTGTGCAATTTTGGTTCATAAAATTAACTCAAATAGCTCGCTTTTATTCACCAGGTTGCAGTACATTAGACCATGACTTTACACTCGTGATACATAATTTCTGACCAGAGTGTGAGGAGCAGAAAGCTTCAAATCGCCTGGTATTGCTCATTTCCCCACTCAGGACATGTATAGAGACTGAGTTCGAATGCAGGGTATACGTGTGTTGTTGTGCCTGCCGTTCGTCTCTGGTCAGGGATTATGTATCACGAGTGTACCTCACACACACACACACACACACACACACACACACTACAGGGCCAGCCAACTTACCGGTACCACACCATTCGTCAACAACACCACTGATATTGTTACCTTCAACTTCAAATATTACCAAACATGACAAACAGAAAACAAACAGTACAGCATCAATAACTACAACAGAAAACAAACAGTGTGCCCCAATTACCATGACATATAGAGGTGGGTCAAAGTCTGGTGCTCCCTCGTCAATGACCGCTCTGTACTGCTGCCTTGAGAACTTTGGTGGGTTGTCATTGCTGTCCTTCAGTGTTACTCGTACTGGAACCACTGTTGTGTGGCCTTCACCCCCGTCGTCTGTGGCCTGTTGAGGTTAGGGTGCAGAAAAAATGAGGCCCTGTTAAAACTGTAGAACATAAACAACCAATAGCAACAATACAAGGTCCCGTTAGAATTATAGAATATAAACAAACCATTACGAACATACTAAGTCCTGATAAATTGCTGAAAAATAACAAATGCCATACTGATATTCAAAATTTGGTTAAAATTGCTGAATATAAACAAACCATTACAAAAATATAAGGTTCCATTAAAATCGTATAATTAATAAACCTTTGCAAAAATACAAGGTTCCACTGAAATTTCAGAAAGTATATACTCAAACTCCATACTGATCACAATCCATACTGAGCATACAAGGCCCTGTTAAAATTGTAGTAAACATACAAATCTCTGTTAATTATTAAATATAAGCATAAAAATTGGAAGCCCCATTTAAAATTGCAGAAAGTAAACATGAGAGTTGGACATATATTAAACTATTTCTTCAAAGAAAAGGCTCTCCATCGCTCAGTTTGTATTGCAATATAATGGGAATTGAGTGACAAAGATAACATTTTTTTCCTCAAAGAAATTGTTTACTAATACCACCCAGTGACTTACCCTGAAGGAGAGGAAGTAGGTGGGTCGTTCCTCATAGTCGAGACAGTTGCGGTGGCCGGGGGTGTCACAGAATGCCACGGTCATCACACCAGAGTTTGTGTCTACATCAAACCTAAAGATGAAAATATGAATACTCTGTGTCACAATAGAAACTTCTCAAGAGCCAAATCAAAATCAAACTTGCTTTCACACACACAGGAATGATTACAATACCCTTTACTAATGTCTCTGTCATACAACCAAACCTATTTTTCTGCATCATTGCCAAAGAACGTGTATTCAAATTCTCCCCAGAACCAAATCTAAATCAAGTCTATACACAAAATATCCTGGAGTACAGCACACAAGAATGATTATAACAACCTAATATAACCACTAAAACATATCATAAGAAACTATATTACAACATTGTGTATTGTCTGATTATAAATTTAAAGGGGAAATACATTAGGGTGCCTTGATTCCTCCAAAGTATGCCAGGAAACACGACCAGATGAACAAAAATAATGGTGGCCTGTTGTTGCTTCGAAGACTTTGAAGGAATCAGTTGCTCCAGATTTATCATCACAGTAATTCCCCCTAATACCTAACAACCTATTACAACCAAAAATGTCAATCATATAACCCAACTTACTTCTCTGCACCGTTGCCAAATAGGGCGTACTTGATCCCCTCTGAGCCAAATGTACCGGTATCCCTGTCAGTAGCAGCAATGGTGGTGACTAAGGTACCTGGTGTGGCAGTCTCAGATACCCTTGCTGTGTATGCCTCCTGTTCAAAGACCGGCGAGTTGTCGTTGGTGTCTGTCACTGATACTACCACCGTCGCAGTTGATGAGAGACGGGGGTTGGTTAGGGTCTCTTCTGCTATTACCTGTGTGGATGGATGGAGGGAGAAGGAGAGTGTGGAGGATTATATTAAAAGAGAGAAAGAGCGTGTGTGTATGTGTTTGAGAGGAAGTGTGTGTGTGTAGGATTAAATTAAAAGAGAGAAAGAGCGTGTGTGTATGTGTTCGAGAGGAAGTGTGTGTGTGTGAGTGAGTGTGTGTTATAAATTAAGGTCTGTGTGTGTGTGATATATTAGGGTCCTTACATATGGTGCCACATGTTTACAGTACTTTTTAACATACACACTCACTCACTCTTTCTTTCTCACATCAAATTATAGTCCCTCTTTCTCTGTCATAAAAACATTCCTTCTCTCTCCCTCTCACCTGTAATAGGAACTTTCGTTGGTTAGGGTTTTCATAGTCTAATGGTCCGTGTGCCACCCTGATACTGATGGAGGAGGAACCCGACGCCACCTGAGGTTCAACAGTGAACAAACCTGACGAGTCGACCAACCGTACACTGAACACTGAGTTGGATCCCTGTTAACAAATAGGAAAAATCATTAGTATTATCTTATACAAAAAAACACACAAAAAAAACACCACTGCTCATAATATTGGATTTCATACATGTACTACTACTACTACTACTGTTATTATTATTATTATCATTATTATTTTCATTATTATTACCCAGACACTGAAGGGCAATGTGTGACACTACTCTTGTCCATAATTATATACCGGTATATATACTACACCAACAAACTTTGGGAATATATCACCCATCAAAAAACAAACCCACTTTATTTTATAGCAAAATTTGTGATGCTTTTAAAACAAAATTGGAGCCCCAGTTAATCCCCTGTTATAAACAGAACACCATCCCTCCCCGTCCTCTGTATCTCCCTTCTTTGGACTGGTTACAAAATGTACTTACAGTACTCACATTTCTACACTGTTTTTGCATTTGACAAATTAAAATGGGTTAATTGTACAATGTGGGATGTATTCCCAAAGTTGTTGGTGAATATCTATCTACAGTATGTGTATGTGTGTGATAAAATACCCCATAAAAAACTCACCACATCTGTATCCTGGACAAACATATCAAGGTTTGGTAGTGGTGTACCGTCAGGGACATTCTCTGGTACTGAGGCTCGGTATTCCCTCTTATTGAAGGTAGGGGGTTCATCATTCACGTCACGTATGGTTATGGTTACATCTTGTACTGTCTCTGTATCTGCTGTACCAACTGCCGTCCCTCCCGCTATCTCGTATGCCTGCAAGAAGTAAGTAGGTATGTAAATAAATGCATGAATTAATAACCAAGTTCATTAAGTTTGGTGAAATGTGGCACCACGGTGTTTGTTTACATAGCATCCTTATGGTGGTAAATGTGGCACCACTGTTTGTTTACATAGCATCCTTATGGTGGATATATAAAACCCACACACTGACACCTACTTACAATACAGACCTTAAATGTAGGCAACCCATTCACTGACCAAAAATCGGCACCACATACAACCCACTGAACATATTCTCTCACTTACAACCAACACAGTGACTGACCTTGACCCTTAGTTTGACGACACCATCTGGGGACTGTAGTGCCTCACGGTCCAGTGGCTTGGCAGTCTCTAACTCACCAGTCACAGGGTCCAGAGTGAAAAAGTCCAGCGGATCTTAAAAGGAAATGGGAGAGGGAATTATAATGTGATTTAAATAAGAGGCAGGACAGTAATTATAATTTTGGTACAGTTGCGGACACATAAAACATGTATAATTTTGCAGCACCTCATAATAATAATAATAATAATAATAATTGAGGGGGTTGAGTTGACATAAGGTGTTGTATATTTAGATATGATACTGATTTATTTGTTGCATCATAGAAGGAAAGTGTTGCTGGATATTTTTATTCTAGCTGTACAATGACACCTAGATAACGGAATCACACCATCATCAACACCATCAAATATTCTTGCCTACAACTTACTAGTAACGAGTTGGTATCTGACAGGTCTTGGTGCCCCGGTGTCACCATCATTGGCATGTAGTTTGGCCACCAGTGTACCAATGGGATCGTCCTCAGATACAATGGCGGTGAGTGAACCTGAGAACACTGGCGGGGTGTTCTGTACATCACGCACACGAACCACTACACCCACGCTGGACACCTGACCACCATCCTGTAATGATAGTACACACACATGTACAGTTGCCAAAAAAGATACTGCGACAACTATTGATACAACATTAAATATATTAATGTCCATAGTTGTTTGTAGGGATTATAAGTATGTATTACAGAAGGATATGTATATTTCCTTTTGTTATACATGCTTATAGTCCCTACATATAATTGTGGATATTATTATGGTGAAAGTTTTATTAAGATTTATCGCAATATCTTTTTTGGCAACTGTACACGTTTATCATCTTGTGTTCAGTCTGCAAAAAAACCCATTGGAACCCCATATTGCACTGTCGTTGTTATGAGTGTTATCTGGTCTGATGCTTTTCGGAGGTAAAACCTTTGCTACGGTCCCTCCTTTTTATTATATTTTTCTAGTTGTGACTGAGCTCTTTATTGTCTATCATTTATAATGTTATGGGTGTGTATTGCACTGCTTGTATTGCATCTGTATACAATTCTATAAACCGTCTTGGTACATTTACACACGCATAATATTATATCCAGTGGTGAATAATGAAGGTTTACTACTCACAGATTCATAGATAATGACTTCAATAACAATAACAGTGGCAAACGAGAGACTCTACTTTACTTATCCCATCCCATCCCATCTCGTCAGGTCACACACACGCTTCTCTCAGGTTAATCATTTCCCCTTCATTTATTCTCAACAAACGGTTTAATTAAGGCGAGATTATTTTGTTGGTGAAATGGGAGTTCTCTGATTCCTTCAAACAGTACAAAGAAATAGATAGGATACCCTATTAGTAACATTAAGGTGGTCTGTTTCATGGCATAGTTTGGAGGAATCACACACCTTCCAATTCACCAACAAAATAATCCCACATTAATACACACTCATAACAACAGTGGAAAATGCAGGATTTTCTTGGTTTGTTGTGATTGATCAATACAATAAAATTAGACTTGCCTGACCTTATCTAACCTTACTAGATTAGATCTGACCTAACCTTCCTGGACTTGACCTGACCCCTCTTAATCTAACCCGACTTGACCTTATTTGGCTTTACCTGACATAACCTACCCTAACCTTACTTGACCTGACCTAACCTAACTTAACCTATCCTTACTAGACTTGACCTAACTTAACCTATCCTTACTAGACTTGACCTAACTTAATCTATCCTTACTAGACTTGACCTAACTTAATCTATCCTTACTAGACTTGACCTAACTTAACCTATCCTTACTAGACTTGACCTAACTTAACCTATCCTTACTAGACTTGACCTAACTTAATCTATCCTTACTAGACTTGACCTGACCTGACCTAACTAACCTATCCTTACTAGACTTAACCTGACCTAACTAACCTATCCTTACTAGACTTTACCTGACCTAACCTAACTTACCCTAACCTTACTAGACTTAACCTGACCTAACTAACCTATCCTTACTAGACTTTACCTGACCTAACCTAACTTACCCTAACCTTACTCGAATTTACCTGACCTAACTTAACCTGACCTTACCAGACCTAACCTAACCTTGCTAATAGGAAACACATTACTACAATACGAACATGACCCGATATATACAGACCGTAGCAATAAGGTTAAACTGATAGAGGTTCTTGGTGGCATAGTTGAGTGTAGTCTTGACCACGATGCTACCAGAGAAATCCCTCGCTGTGGCCTGAGATGCTGACACTCCAAACACATCACACGCATCATCTCCCTGAAACACAAACACATTATTAGTAGTAACGGTTAGAGAGTGGACTAATACTACTACTTTTAATAATAATAATAACAATAATGAATGACTGGTGTTAAAATTATAACTGACTAGTAATAATAATAATAATAATAATAATAATAATAATAATAATAATAATAATAATAATGACTGACTAATAATAATAACAACTTAAAGTGTTAATAATAATAACAATGAGTGGCTAACCTGGTATTAATCAATAGTAATAATAATAGTAATTATGACAGACTACCCTGGTAATAATAATAATAATAATAACAATAACAATGAGTGACTAACCTGATGTATGGGTTCACAGTTGACCTTAATAGTTTGTCCCACAGTATCAGGGTCGGTGAGTCTTACACCAGGCAATACTGTACTTCCCACACTCACGTCTTCACCAACCATTGTCTCGTATGGGGTCTGCGGAAAGAACGAACGAACGAACGAGGAAATTAACCATTGATCAACTAACAACACTCTGTAGGTTAAGGGGAATGAATGAATGAACGAGGAATTAACCATGGATAATTTAACACTGTAGGTTAAGTGAAAAGAAGGAATGAATGAACGAGGAAATTAACCATAGATCAATTAACTGACCACTCAGTATTAAAGGATTAAGTGGAAAGAAGGAATGAACGAACTAGGAATTAACCATGGATCAACTAACAACACTTAAACTTAAACTTGTAGGTTAATTGGTTGGGACTGGAATTAACTATAGTTAGATATCCTAAAGTACCATCGCATCTTATATGTGTGTATGTGCTGAGTATCATGTGTGTATGTGCTGAGTATTATGTGTGTATGTGCTGAGTATCATGTGTGTATGTGCTGAGTATCATGTGTGTATGTGCCGAGTATCATGTGTGTATGTAAGTTAAGGCCTATGTGTGTGTCAAAGATGATGATGATGATGATGATGGAGAGAGAGAGAGAGAGAGAGGGGAGAGAGAGAGAATCATACCTGTAGAAACTTAGGAGGATTATCATTGGTGTCCAGAGAGAGAGAGAGAGAGAGAGAGAGAGAATCATACCTGTAGAAACTTAGGAGGATTATCATTGGTGTCCAGAGAGAGAGAGAGAGAGAGAGAGAGAGAGAGAGAGAGAATCATACCTGTAGAAACTTAGGAGGATTATCATTGGTGTCCAGAATGATGAGCGAGATGGGAACACGAACCACATTGTTGTCAGCACCAGTCACCTCGTCCTCCACAGTCACTACCACCCTCAATGTATCCTTCACCTGAAACAAAAAAACACACACAAACAAATTACATTATTAGTTACATTCTTAGGAGTCGTATACAAGAATATCCAGTCACTACCACCCCCAATGATGTGTCCTTCACCTGATATACACACAAACAAACAAATAAATTACATTATTAGTTACATTCTTAGGAGTCGTATACAAGAATATCCAGTCACTACCACCCTCAATAATGTGTCCTTCACCTGATACACACACACAAACAAATAATTACATTGTAAAGCGGGTATCACACGCATTTTAGACAAGATGTGGCTGGGCATGATGGCACACAACATCATTGACATTTGACAACAACAATGACGGACGACACACTTGGTGAGACAACAACAACAACACTCAAGTGACCGTCCCACCAACCTCATATTTAATTAACAATTAAATTCGCTGTAAATAATATATAAGATATAAGAATTCGATTTCTGTATTTAAATAATGATACACAACACCATTTAAATTATAATATGCCATAATAATATATTAATTGCAGTGTATTCACTATAGACTTTCAATTACTTTCTCCCTGTCGCAGGAAATCGCCGACAGTTTTTTATATTTTCCGTGGACACCTCGTCGTCAGAAATCTTCCGTTTCCGGCGACATGTTGTCGAAAATCGTGTCGCACGTGTGATACCCTCTTCAGTTAGGAGTGAGTCGTATGCAAGAATATCCATGCATGGTGTTGACGATGGCATGGTACCGGTACAATGGCTCTGCAGTGTGTACCATGAATGTACATGCATATATTTTACAACCATTAACTAAGAGATAATAATAATTATAATGTTTTGATTGAGAGCAGCAGGTGATTTGTATTTACTCATCATTACTCATATATTATTCATCGTACTATTGGTCACAAAAATTCATACACACGTCACACGCTGTTGTTTTCGAGGGTTTATAACAAATAGAAAATATAAGACTGTAACTATAATACAACATTATCATTATTAGGTTTGTTATACATAATAATAATTAATTACCTCTCTTTCCTTATAGCCTGTGTGTAAGAATTCCTGTGGCTAACCATATAGGCTACTGTACTAACATAAAGGATATACACACGCCACTACACACTCACCGCTATAGGCTATATTATATTATACACAATCACCATTACACATATCATAGTATACCTACCGACACATCACACAATCACCATATCTACCAAAAGATCACAATCACCACTACACATATCTACCTACAAATCATACAATCACCACATCACACACCACACAATCACCATACATACCTTTCCTTCGCATCACACAATAACGCATTATAAAATTTATTGACGTCTGGCTTGCTTTCACACACCCGGGGTCAAAGGTCACACACACACTCAGGGTCAAAGATCAGGCACGAGGAAACTGTGAAAGTGATAATGCCTGTATGTATGTATGTCTACCAAGGCTCCTTCTCCACTACACACACAGACTGGGGTGAAGAAAGACAGCTACATCAGATTCCTCCACACTGTCCTAAGAAACAGCTAGATGATCCCTATTTGTTACACTGAGATTAATTGGTTGTCTGTTTCCTGGCATAGTTTGGAGAAATCAGTAGCCTTCCAATTCACCAACAAGAGATTACTCACTCACAGAAGCTTATGTTGATGTTCCTTTCCACCATTACACACTTCACTATATACACTCCCTTCTCTGTCTAACATCCTGACCACCGTGACGACCATTGATTCATTCCTCCACTACACAATCCACTCTAACAATAATGTGGGCAATAGGGTTTTGGCGCCCCTTCGGCCCCAGCCACTAGCTTTCAGTTCTTCAACTGTCCCTTTTTTCTTTTCATTTCCTTCCTGCTTGCTGTCACACCTCTCTATCACATTTTTCTGGCGCTATAGGACCTCGATGTTGCGGCGCCTAATATACATCAATCAATCAATCCACTCTAACAATCATTCCTCAACCACTTTATACATACCTTCACTACACACACACATTATTCCTTTCCACTACACACACACACACTTCCTTTCCACTACACACACACACACTTCCTTTCCACTACACACACACACACTTCCTTTCCACTACACACACACACACACACCCTTCCTTTCCACTACACACACACACACACACACACACACATACTCACTTCTCTATCCAAAGGCCTGACCACCGTGACCACTCCAGTGTAAGCATCCACCCTCAGTTTGTCAGTCCCCGAGAGGCCAA
>JAWZYT010004724.1:0-39738 GCA_034508575.1 Petrolisthes manimaculis
CACCGAGTACTGCGGTCTGTGCAGAGTTGCCAACTGGAATTTTCTTAAGGCGCTGATTGTTATTAATTTATTACTCTTTATTATGCCGCGACTCTGAAATAATTAAACCCACCAAGAAATACGCAACAAAAACACAGAAAAACAGCTGTTAAATGAGACTAAAGCCAAATTGTAAGAGCTATATTGTTCTATAAAGTGCCGAATCTAGCTCCAAAATTGATCAATTGGCAACTCTGGGTCTGTGGCGCATGCAACAGATGCCAGATACGTCATGGCGGCAATTACTAAAAAAAAATTGGATCAGACCTCCATGGATCAGACATTATGCTCGAGAGTTCACTTCTTTGGCTGATATTTATGTATAATAATAATAATAATAATAACGTATTATAATAATAATTATTAGTATTACTATTCACAATAATAATAATAGGGTGTTTTCGCGTGACGTCACGACATTCACGGCAGCCATCATGGTAAGGCAGGAGCTTTGTTTACATGGATAAGAGTTGCCAACTTAGTGTTTTTGGAGCTCCATCTAATGCCTTTTAAAGGGATCTAACGAGAGTTTCGTATCCTTAGCGTCTTTTCTAGATTATATTTACAATGTTTTTTGCTCCTTTTATTGGTGTTTTTTTATTATTTCAGAATCCTGGTGTAACAAAAAGCAAATATTCATTTATAAAAGTCGGTAGTATACGTCGGCCTTTTATGAAAAATACCCTTTTTGATTAGCAAGTCTAGCGCCTCCCGAAACTTCTCATATTGGTAACCCTGACAAGGAGAGGGCAGTTTGTATATCCAGCAGGGAGCTGTCGCCTGTGTATGTTTTTTAGTTACCTCCTTCTCGGACAAAATTCAAGATGCGAAATTACTGCTGTATAGTAGAATGCAGTAACTCAAACAAGACTCCTGGTGTGTCAATGTTTCGGATCCCAAAGGTGGTAAAAACCCAAGGAGAAGCTCATGAGAAGTTGCTAACTAGACGAAGGAGTGTGTGGTTGTCCAGAATATCCCGAGTAGAGACATCAAACCCTGAATACTGGCGAGTCTGCTCCAAGCACTTCATTTCAGGTAATTATACATAGTGTTAGACTTGTGTAACCAAGAGTTACATGTTTATTTCAGTTGGTATATTGCTAGCATGTTCCCTATGGGTTGCATATCAAGGGTGTCTCAGACTAAAGTTAATTTTGTACTGACTTTGTTAAAGCTATAATGGATTTCACTAAACTGGTCTAACTGTTCTATGTTTCATAAATGTTTCATAAAAGATTAGTGAAATCCATTATAGGTTTAACAAAGTCAGTACAAAATTAACTTTAGTCTGAGACACCCTTGATATGCAGCCCATAGGGAACATCACTGGATATTTGTATATTTTGCTGATATCCTTGAAGAATTGCTGAATTAAGTAATCCTTGTAATGTTTTCGATATAAATACTCCTGCAGTTAACTATCCCGTATCTATTGGGATGTGCACCGTTCAGCTATTCTAAAACTGGCAGTTTTCTGTTTTAGGTATGTTATGGACTTGCTTGTTTTTTGGGTTGACAAAATTCATTTTGTGACAAATTGTGATATGGTGATAGCAAAGTTGGTTCAGTAAACCAATTACGGATTGAAACAATATATGCAGGGCAGGGTTGAAAGTGTGTACTATTGTATATTATCTAGAAATCCTAATAGTATTATTTAAATAAAATAGTAACAATATCAATAGGCAACTCAATGTTTTCCAACCAATAACATCAAAGAACATCCATGACGTCAAATACTAATGACGTCACGTACTCCACCAATAAACATTAAACATTGAGTTTACAAACACGCTTCTCACACTCGTCTCTTGCTACAAACATCTTGGTGTCTCCTTCAATCTAAGGGACACTGCACGCCACACATCAACTCCAAACTCATTTGACGTGGTTATATTAACATTATATCAACTGCATACCTTATGAAATGCATTTCTTGACACTTTTAATATAAGTAATATAAGTAAAGTAGAGATCCAGTAAGCGATACTTAAAATATTGTGAATAATCATCTCTCCCGCTACTAAAGGGTATACCTACTGGGCTCGTGAACGAACAGTTTCCATATCAATGGAAGGCAATACCAGTGATACAGAAATAGGTGCATGATCTGAGGGAAGAATAAGGTTACGAAGCACAGAGAATTCGCTCACCCTGTCAAACACCGAAGGGCTCACCACACACACATCAAGTTCAGACACCCAATCTTCACCCTTACGATATGTTTTGTCGCTGGTAAAGTGTTTATCATTTACCTTTACATTATTCAATAGCAACAACTCTGCTTCCTGGATAATCGTTGATAATATATAAGCGTTATCATTTGGATTACGTACAATATCAGGCACACTTGGGTATGAATAGGTTACATTGTTTGGTAATTTCACAAGGTTCGGTAGTTCTTGAGCGAAAGTTCCTAATCTAGAATTCAGATCACCAATAATACAGTACTGATAGCCGATTAATTCTGTGGATTTTATCTTTTCCTGAATTGAAGAAAATGAACCATGTGAATAATACTCTGAGTCTGAAGGTGGAATATAGCAAAAACATAATAACACTCGAAACTGTACTAACTAAATAGTTTTTAATTAATACCACTGTTCCGCCACGATTATGGGATCCTCTCACTGCACTTCTATGGGAAACAAAACCAGGAAATGAGACTTGTAATGACGTTTTGACTTCATTCAAACCAATAATATCATATTTATACAGTAGATCCTGCACTGTGTTTTTTTCTAATTTTGTCTTAACTCCATTAACACACACACACACATTCTTCGTAATATCCTAGCCTATTTGGGGAGGGCTAAAACGTTGCCTGAGAAAGAATGCTCCTACTTTTTGATGTCAGATATGAGTGTGAGATAAGCGACGGTGCGTGACGGGGATAGCTTATGTTTGGCTCTCACTCTATAACACACACACACACACATACTGTACATACATACACATACACTTACCACACACACACACTCACACACACAGATACACCATACGCACACTCACCATACACACACTCACTCACACACACAGATACACACATACACCATACGCACACACGCCATACACACACTCACACACCCACAGACACATACCCCCCCCCCCCACACACACACCACACCCAGTCACCCACCCCGTACCCACCCACACACACAACACATACAGACACACACATACCTCTCTGTTTAGTCCCACCTGCTCTCTTTTCTACACATCAGTCCCGTTCTCTTACACCAGCTTTTGTCTACCTATTGAATTATATTGGATATATTGGATTATAACACACACACATCGCTCGCTTCTTCATCTGCTTCTGTAGTATGCTTATACAAGGAAATTTATTTATACAAAATAATTATAATCTTCACTGATTTTCTAATAGTTCTTTCGCTATTGGTCTAAAATCACGAAATTTATGGTGACGTCACTATTCTTTTTATACCGCCTCGCCTCGCCTCTCCTCCCTCCCTCCCTCCTCTTCCTCCTGTACCCCGGTCCATCCGTACTCACCACCCTGCCTCTCTTCCACTCCTTCCTAAGTTCTTACCCTCCTCTCTGTCACCTCATCACTGATTCCCTTTATCTTCCTGTCTAAATTATAATATGCCTCACTATCCATATCCTTCGCCAATGTTTTTTACACTAAGGTACTGAAAGTAGATGTAAGGCAAACATAGCCTACTTTATACAATACTACTCAGAGAGAGAGAGAGAAGAGAGAACGGCGCGCACGTGTGTGTGGAGTGGGCAGAAACAGGGTGAAAATTTGGCAGCGCTTTAAAGGGCTAGATGACCGGAAATTCCAGAGCGACCCCACCCTCAGAGGCCAGGATACAGTGGTGGGTCTATAGTGCTAAACAACCCCCAAAACACTACAATATATACGAGGAAGCTCACTCATAAAATCAGCCAAAGTAGGTGTTTCATTTAGCAGATTTTTGCTTCGGCATTTGCGCACATATAATAATAATAATAATAACACATGGGTACTCTCTCAGAAATGGGAAATGGATTGACCATTTTCCTTGTATTTAAAATAGTTTATCATTAAATGCTTAGCTTTCTTTAATGATAAATAATTGGTGCAGTTTCAAGAGTGACTAAGCTATTTCACGTCCAGTGCGGGTCAGTGAAGGGCAACTGTTTCATAGAACTAATAAAGTGAGGGGAGCGATACACATGTTCCTACTTATAATAATATGTGCCCCAAAAAGGAGAATTTCACCAAGATTGTGTTACCAGTTTCCAGAATGAGATGCATGCCTTGTGGTCTGAGCAAGGCCAAGAGCAACACCAGACTAATATTTACACGCTTTTATCATCTATGGAACATGTATTGCATAATATATTATATGGACATATAGACAATATGATATTTTACACTACTCACCTGGTTTATTGTTATTAATTTGATTAATGATAAGAATCATACAAACAAAATATATAAAATTTAGATCACAGATTATTCAGTACTATCATGTAAATTCTTTACACATTTTATTGTCGTAGCAAACTGTTTTAAATTTGTAATTTACTTATACCTTCATATTTTACTCTTTGTCATTCTCTGCGGATATATTTCCACATCATAGCAGTATTCAGTCTCCATTTCCACATGAAATTCTCAGTTACCATATAACAGACGAAATGTCCTCCCTTTGGTAACGCTGCACGGTGACGGTGACGGTGACGGTGACGGTGACGGTGACGGTGACGGTGACGGTGACGGTGACGGTGACGGTGACTGGTATCATAACAGCTACAGTATTTGGGAATTACCCTCACTTCCCTCCCTCTATGGCTGGCTACCAGTTCGGAAGTCGTGATGTGTGTGTGTGTGTGTATGTGATGACCTGGGCCACGGTAAAGGGCTTAATGAAGCCTTTGTCCAGAGTCGGAACATAATAAATAAAAAAAAAAATCTTTAATCCTCATTCTATACCAGCTTCTCTCTAGTCCTATTCCTCCTTTTATTCCATTTTATTTTGATTCATACTATTACTCCATTTTAGTTTTATTTATACTATTCATCCATTTTCTCACTATTCCACCATTTATTTAATTTTCTCTTACCTCGCTTTTCGCTTTCAACATCTGCAACCTTATCTCTTCAATCTATTGGCTCTTTCCTCGTTGCCAATAATTATTCAATATTCTGCATACACACTCACTTTCTCAGTATAATCCATGATGCACCTCATCCTTCATCAATACACACCTAAACTACACACACACTTGTCCAGTAACCTATATACTTCCTTTGAATATATTCAGATGGTAAACACAAGTAAGACAGAGGGACGGAGATGGAAGTTTATTGCCCAATTCGTCAATAATGGAGTGTGAGATGTAGGAGTCAGAGAAAAGTTCAGCTTTATGAGGTGAAAAGATGGTGACTTTTTGTCAGGAAGAATGAGAAAAGAAAGCAGATGAAATGAAAGCTGCTAGAAAAATTATTTGTTAAATTGACATAAAGAAATGTAGAAGAAAATATTGCCACGTTTATTACAGCGTGTAGGTACAGTGGTACACTTGTTGGTAGTTATATATATCTAAGCTTACTTTGCAATATGTGTGAGTTTGCACATGTTCCTGTCCGGAACATCTGTGTCTGTAACCAATAATGTTCATCCATAAATATCATAAATGTTTCGACGATATTATCCCAGTATTGGATATCCGCATCCGCGGATTATCCGCATTTTCCAAAAATCCGCATCCACATCCTCATTAACAATGCATGTAATATCCATATTCGCATCAGCATTGGCAATGCAGGCAAAATCCGCATCTGCATCCGCATTCGCGGTTTGAGAATGAGGATGTGAGGATATTATTTAGCCGAGGATATTATTCATACTGACTGACTGACTTGCTGAGCATAGTACACACTGCAGAAAATTCCTGTAATTTTCTGAATACATTTCTGAAATAAAATGTAATAATTTTTGTGGATTAATGGGATTTAATTTATAATAATGGAATGGTTTTCTAAATAAAATCCCGACTAGCATCCTGATAACACACAAGTTGAATTTATGTCGCTGAAAGTCGTCTTTCATAACTGAATAATGTAAATATTTAAAACATAAAATAATCAGCATTCACATCCTCGAAGATATGACCATCAGACATCCGTATCCACATCCACAAATACTGTTTTCTCATATCCGCACCCGCAATTTTACAGGTCGATATCCTTATCCACATCAGCATGTCCACATTTTTATACATCCGATACATCACTAATTCACTACTATACATTATATACCATATATACGTATAGAAATATGTTAATCTCAGACCAACAACCTTTTATCATGGATATGCTAAGAAGGACAAACTTCTGCTGTTGTCTGTACAGCTGTGTTTACGATTCCCTGAGATATCTCTGATGGAGGGAGTTTTAACATTTTTCTCCTTGCTGGACGACAGACAATTTGAGTCAAACTGCCTGACCAACACACACAGTGAAGATGACAAACTATAAAGAAAACCAAGATATAATTATATATAGTCATCGTTCACCAATAATGTCGTTACTGGTGGATGGATGTTAAATCATTCATGTTTGTAACATGTGTTTATGTTGTACAGCTGTATCTATCTATCTTTCTATCTATTATCAATTTACCAATGATTATATACGTTAAGATGATCAGAAGAGTCGGGTGGGGTGAATGGGGGTTTGTGTGAGTGGAATCATAATTTAGTCGCATACAAATGTGTAGGCATGACTCCCAAAAGATTATGTTAGTGAAATAATAATAATAATAATAATAATAATAATAATTACGGTTTATTCATATGGCAGTCAGAGACAGAAAATGTATAGTAAAGGAGATTACATTAATATCATTTCTTAGACTTATAATAACTTGCGTTGAGTTTATTTCTCTTTTGCTAGTGACTGACTATATATATATATATATATATATATATATATATATATATATATATATATATATATATATATATATATATATATATATATATATATATAATTTTTATATAGGTGTTTATTTGTTGCACTATACAGGTAGCGATATTGATCGGTGCGAGGGGCTTTCAGCTCCTGCAACAGGGCTGCCACTCTGAAATTTCAATTTCCCCTACCGAGAGGGCTCATTTTCCCCTACTTCCCCCTACACCCATCCCGAATATACTACACCTAGACTGAGTGTTCTCACTAGTTCAAAACATCAATTCACTAAAATAAAAGTTTGAACATTCGGAATATTGGATCAAAATTCCCTAAATACATTTTAAATACTTGTTACCGGTGGCCTACATAATACATATCGCCTACCGTAAGGTGAAAATATATATATAGCCTATATATTTTTTATCATAATTTAATTACAAAACTTGTAGAAAATACCTTTTGGTGTAAAATGATAATCTTTTCTTTGGTATTCCATGAAATAAACAAACTCTGGTAATATTAAAAGAACTAACTACGTGTATTGTATATATGCAAGCGTAGCCTAACTACTGAGTGGGAAATGAGGCATAAACACTGCCAGGAGAATTGCGATTTTTTGCTCATTGGTTGATTCTGGGATACAAAGAAAATTCTCGTTTGTTATTTCATATATGCAAATCATGCCCATCTGTTTCATTGACGATATAAACATACACAAGAATGTAAAATTCAAATTCAAGTCGACCATCTTCAAACGCCCCTAGTCACATAGCTGTTTTTACTATGCTCCCCTCGTATTTCTGGCTATATTATAACAATATTCGTACCATTTTCATTCAATAAATATTAGAATACCTTTTAAGAGTGCCTATGAACACAGATATATATTTATATAAGTATTTATATAAGTATTTTGTGTTCGTTTATTACGTTTGAAGATAATCGACTTGGATTTGAATTTTACTTTCTTGTGTGTGAAAAATCCCCTACATTATGGCTATATATCGTCATTTTCCCCCTACACATTGCCATTTTCCCCGTAAGTATCCCCTACCCCCTACGTTAGGCTGAAATCCCCTACGAGTGGCAGCCTTGTCGTGCATCCATGGTGTGTCAGCCTCGGCAAACTCATGGTGGTGAAGGCATTGCTATAGCTGGTGTGTAGGCAGGGCCATGTGTGACTCTGCATGCCCTCTTCTGAACCTTCTCCAGCTGTTGTTATTAAGGTTTGAACATCATGGTTATAAATAATCATCCATAAGGGGTTACTCACGTCAGAGTTTGATAGTTTTCCTCTGTTTCATAGCTGATAAACTTTCCAATAAATTAACGACAAGCAGCTACGCACTACTCAAAACAATAACATCATGATTTTCTGAACGTGAAAACATTAGACAACAAATTGTTTGAGATACTCAGATATGTGGAAGTTTGTTACTGACCAAAACTACTTTCTGATCTTGACACTCGGTAGGCGTACGTTTCTGGTAGGTTTCTCTCCTAACTCCTTGCCAAGAAATAAACTATCCAATTAAGCCTCTCTTCCTACCTGTTCACAAGTGTAAAGAATATTTCTACCCATTAACTATCGCCCCATTGTTTTGGTACCTTATCTATTGAAAAAAAAATAATAATAATAAGTTTTACACCTAAATTTACACGTCCTTCTTTACGAGTATGAGGTCTGGCTCCATCAGTGTTGTTCTTCAAGGTATAGGCATAGTCTTATATCAGCTTCTCTCACTACACCGCCTGGAAGTTTCATCATTCTTCACTCATCTATTTCGATGGATTCCAAGTTTAAACCCAAACTCTCCTCCCCTCCCTCTTCGTCTCTCATGCCTTCTCTTCTCTTCCTTGCCCCATTCTATGTTCTCTCGTACTTTATCTCTCATTGGTTCTTCATCCTTTATTCCCTTCTATTCCTTTAACCCTACCTTTTCCTTTTATCCTTATCATCTTATAATCACAGACTGGTATAGAACTACATCACTATTGACATCTGATAAACATATATATATATATAGATATATATATTTTTTTCTTTTTTTTTCCATGTTAAGGGACAAAAATCTGATGAAAAGGGATTCTATTATTCGTAACTTCACATTAACACTATCGATTATTTTTAAATTATGATGTTTCAACACTACGTTACAAATCTCAGTGCAGTGTAGGACGTCTGGACTCACTCATGTTCTTCCTAGCCTCTTTGGTTGTTCATGTCCTGCTGAATTTTCGGTTCCGCAAGAGTACCCCTTTTTCTGATATACATTATGTCATTACATCATTCCTTTATACATCATACGTACGGAAACATTCGGCACCACAGCAAACAAAAATTCATAATATTCCAACATAGAATTTTCCCACTGTAAATGCATTTTGTGATGCACCCAGTCTCTAATGCACATGGTGTAATTATTGTATGTTGCCACCAGGGACAGAATGATATTTACATAGTATGAGTGGGCAGGGATCAAACACCCTTCATCACTAACGCAAGACATGATACTAATATTCCACCACTGAGATGGATAGAGATTCAGTACAATCCTCTGGGAACTATTCCTACCTCGGTCATGTAGGAATTGTATTTAAAACTCTTGCATAGTATTACACCATTGTGTACTTGACGTTGAGTATATTGTACCTCATAAAATGCATTTACTGTAGAATAACTGATCTTGTTTTCATTTTTCTGAGTCAATTCTCTTCATCTACAAGTGTCAACAAATCCTGCATCGGAGAACCTTTACAATGGATCCTTCCTCATTCTGAGCCTTGCATGCATCAAAAACAAGGTAGTTCTGAAGAAAAACAAAATGATAATCGTAGAAGCTTTATAATTCATAATGATGATAAACTCATGTCAATGTTCATCCCATTGGGTGCACGACGCTGTAAGAACATAAATTTGTTAACTAGATTATAAAACAACAAATTTTAAAACAACAAAATATTACGGGAAAAGCAGAAAATATGTAGATGAACATGATTTGGGAGTGTGTTTACATGTGTGTGTGTGTGTGTGTGTGTGTTTGCTCAGCATTTACCCCGGCTTTCCTCTGATATTGCCATATTCCTACGTACATACAACTTCATCCCAAAGCCTGTTTTATGTATTTGGTATTGTCATTCATGCTTTCCTTAATTAATGAAGTAACTAATTCCACTATCAGCATGGTTTTTGTAACATCCATTCCCCTATATGTTATCCATCTATTCCCAAAGTTGCAAAGAATAGTCAGTGTTGGCCACCAAAGAGTTTAGGCGAGAATAACTCCGCCTCCTTGATGACGTTATAGCCACCGTACACCAATCACATCACTTCCCGCCTCCTGTAGCCCAGCCCCTGAAAACATGGAGGGCGGAGATATTCTCGCCTAAATTCGCTAATAGTCAGAAGGTATCATCCCTTGAATCTCATTGACTGGCTGTAACAGGAAGCACACATTACACCGGAATTTTTCTCATCATTTATACTTCAGGTGAGAGAGAGATTTGTGACTTACTTCAGTTAAGAGATAGTAAAAGTATGTCTGGAAACAGAACCAAGTTATAAGTAGTTTTATAGTGATGTAAACAAGAAAGTAAAAATTAATGGAAATTATTTAGAAAGTGTGGAGTCAAGGGGACTATATTTATTGATTGATTTATATAGCGACAGGAGAATTTAATAGAGAGGTAAGACAGCAAACAAGAAGGATGCAGAAATAAAAGAAGGACAGTTGAAAAACTGAAAGGGAGTGACTGGGGCCGAAGGGAAGTCTGAACTAGATTACTGATTGACATGGCATTGTATCACATTGTGTTTCAGACACACATCCCAAAATAGGAACAATATTACCATGTACAGTATCTACTCCGCCTCATTAGGGTAGTGGTCTTAGAAACATGCCATCAAAATCTGGTCGAAAGTCGAATCATCCAAAAGGCAATTGGTAACTCAGAGCGGTCTGAAGCGTGGATACCATAACTTTTATGGTGACGTGTATACTCTTGCCACACTCCCTAATCATTGACGACTAAATAATTATTGTAAAATGTGTACTGAATGTACATACGGTATTTGTCATTAATTACTACAAGTATGTACAGTCGTGAACAATTATAATAACACACATTGAAGCTATACTTTTGAGTTTTCTTCTGTTCGTTAGCTTAGAAACTTTCCAATAAATAATATGATAAGTACCATCTTCTAATTTCCTACAAGTAGCTACTCACTTTTCAAAGCAATAACACACACACGCACACACAGACGTATATTCTATTTTACTACAAGCGACTTACTCACCATTGATAACAAATTATTATTAAGAACGTAAAAACCTTAGCTTAGACAGAAATTTGGTTGAATTATGTATAAGTGTATTGAACCTTATGTTCAAGACTATGTACTGTACAGCAGGACTACACATTTGGGTTCAGTGCAACCACAGAAATCCCAGGTGACTATATTATTGAGTAGTATTTTCTGTCAGGGAGAGTGATACCAGCTGACACTTGGATATAATATTAAAAAGGATTAAGAAATGTTAATGGTATAGGACAGTGGTCTTCATTGCTCGGCTCGCAATGACCTGTTGATTGGTGGCTCCCAAGAGAGAGAGAGAGAGAGAATCATCAGTGATCAGAGAAAAAGTCCAAAGTATTAGATATGAATTGCATCACTATGCCGTATCAGATGTATCTTTTAATAAAATTGCTATTGGGAATAGGCCTAGTGACCCTGGCAATTCTTTACTTTTCATAACTATTCAACACAAAGAGAAAAGGAGAAAAGAGAGAGCACCCATTATACAGGAATTATATATATTCAATATTGTTACTATAGTCTATCCCATCCTAGCTTGCAATTGGAGCCTAGCTGTATTTTTAATGCTGCTCTCTGATTGGTCAATATCTCCAGGCAACCTCCGTTTACGCTTACCTTTGCTTAACCAAAACATTGCATTTCTCCGAGGTACACTTTTTTTGTTTTTTCTTGGTGCCTCACTTATTTCGCTTAATATGTACTTGGTACTTTGGTAACCTGACAGAATAATGATAGAGGATTACTTTTATCGTGAAAAAATTATCCATATCATTAAAAATATACGATTAAATACGAGTTGAGGTGAAACGAGTAGCTAAAAATGTTTATACTACTGTTTTTATATGTCGATATTTATTTATAAATATTACGCTACCATGATTACAAATGGGTGGATGATATAGATAAAATCCTTCTTCATGTCATGGTAGTATAAGATTGTAGATAAAACAGAAATTATTGCTGCAAACGTAATTTTAATGCCAAGATGACCACTATGACACAATATTATGACTGTGATTATCCCTCATGGTGATTTGTTTATATGCTCATCACTATATCCCTCACCACTATGACACAACCATGGACACAACCCATTAAAATATTATCACTGATTATCCCTCATGGTGATTTGTTCTGCCTCAACACTTATAGGTCGGTATGCAAGAATATCCTTAATTGGTGGTAACGATGGCATGGCACCGCTTCAATGGTAGGAAACATGACCAGATGAACTGAAATAATGATGGCCTGTTGTTGCTTGGAATAGTTTGGAGGAATCAGTTGCTTCTGATAATTATACCACCAACACTGTCCTACTCCATTAATTTAAGGGGACCTTCTTGTTGCCTACTGATTCCTCCTAATTAACTATGCCAGAAAACACACGCCCTCAGTGGCACTAATAAGGGGAATCTGCATTGAAGGGGTCTAGGATTATGGGTTGTATGCAAGAACATTGATGGTATTGACGATGGCGTGGCAATACGTCGGTACAATGACTCCATAGACACACTACAGAGCCATCGTACCGGCACCACACCATCGTCGACACCACCAATGTTCTTGAATACGACCCTAAGTTTGATGTGAATTTATAGGCGAAATGGAGGCTGGTTGCCAAGTTGAATATTATGATTAATATAAATAATATTATTAGTATTAAAGATTATAAATTATAATTAATGTTTTGTTTATTTTGAGGCATCAGTTGCCTTCTATAATCAATTCTTCTACAACACATAATACTGTATAACAGCCTATTTTAACCCACTTATCCATGTGTGTGTGTGTATGTGTGTGTGTGTGTGTATGTGTGTGTAATTTCTCGCACTATCGAACGCGTTTTTTTTTTTTTTCTCTCTCTCTCTGGGTGTATATTCGTGAATATCCTTATTTCCATCACTTTTTACATATACCTGTAACTTTATTCATTTATTTATCTGTTTATTTTTTGTTACCATTTCTATTTTTATTCCAGATTGAGGCAAGAGTCGCAACTTTAGTCCCACAATGTTGCCACGTCTTCACTTCACACTCCTCCTCCTCTTACCATTTTCCTTATGTGAGGTTAGTATGATAATAATTAATTCACTTTTGTTACATTGGAGTGCCTTGATTCCTCCAAAGTATGCCATGCAGGAAACAGGACCAAGCAGCAGGTTGACAAAAGTAATGGTATACCCTGTTGCTTGGAATAGTCTGGAGGAATCATTTGCTTCATATTTACCAACACTGTAGGTTACTGTCCCCTTAATTAACACTATTGTCTGGCGTGAACAGATCAAGATAAAAGTTTTCAGTCGCATCTGTTTTGTCTGCTTTTCTGTTCGTCTGTTTGTTTGTTTTCTGTTTGTCTGATTGTCTATTTTTCCGTTCGTCTGTTTGTCCGATTGTATGTTTTCCTGATTGTTTCTCTGTTTGTCTGTCTGTTTTTCTGTTCACGTGTTTGTTTGTCTATTTTTCTGTTCACGTGTTTGTCTGTTTGTCTATTTTTCCGTTCGTCTGTTTCTATTTCTGTAACAAAAAAAAAAGATTAGGACCAAAGACTGGGATCCCACTCATCTATAGAAATACAGAAGGAGTGGTCCAAAATCAGGTCCAATTTCGTTCGAGGTGCCTAGACAAATTGCGTTTGAAGGAGCATAAGTTGTAGTAAGGGAGAAAGATGGATGAAGGTTGGGTGTGCCAGAGTTGACCAGTTGTGTATATGAAAGTCGGAGAGTGCCAGTTAACTTTTGCATTAGGAACTTGGCCAGAAAAGGGGTGAGATCGGATGGCTTGGTGGGTGTTGCATGCTCTATTGAGTGGAAGAAGCATATACTATACATTGAAAGAGTTCAAATGAGTAATGTCCAGTGTAATAGCCATAGAAGAGAGAAAGTGATGCAACACAGCGGCGAAGAGAGAGAGGTTGTAGTGACTCGGTAAGAGGAGGAGAGTTGATGAAAGGAAAGGCGTTTAATTTTACTTTGTTCAGTATAGTGTTGTGAATGTTGATCCCCCCCACACATGAGAGCCATACTCCATACAGGGGCGGATGAGACCCCTGTACAGAGACAGCAACTGTGTGGTAAGGGTAAAGTATTCATGGAATCTACTAACAGTGGCCCACTTAACTTCTTTGAGGCAGTTTTAGTAAGAGACATACTATGATCTCCCCAAGAGACATTGTAAGAGAAAGACACTGTAAGAATATAAAGGGAAGAAAAAAGATCGAGTTGAATATTGTTAAAGAATGTTTCAAAAGTTAATGACGAGTGTATGAGGCAATGGTCCGGGACATGTCGAGGGGTCGTCAACAAAAGGGTCAGTCTGAGGGGAGTTTAGTGACCCATTCCCAGGGGCCTCCGAGGCTTTGTTAAAATAATTCATAATTTAAATTTAAAATGAAATTTGGTTGTAATGTGTAAATAGATGTAGTGATTGATATCTTTGAGAATATGTTATACTACTCTCGGTGTAGGTGGGCACAATAAAGATCAGCAAATGTGGACAGACAAGTGAAACTGGAATTCCAACCCTCCCTATCACCCGTCCAGCGTCAAGTCCAGGAGTATTGCCTTGAGTCTGATTGTCTGTTTGTCCGTCTGTTTTTCGTGTTGTTAAGGTTATAGCGACCTGAATAATTGACCTATATAGGAACTTCATTATTGCTGTGGTGTTATATTATAAGGGAAATATCTCGGCCAATTTCGAACACCAACAAAATTGGATCTGCCCTTTGAGCTAAAATGGCCAAAAATATATTATTTACAGTAATTATACATGTTTTAGACTACTATAGTACAGTTTTATAGTTCTTGGCTGGCTGGAGCGTTTTCTGGGCCCGGGCGAACAAAAACATCTTGAGTGAAGGGTTCCACTGGACTGCAAGTGTTTCCAGAATATGACGTTTCCGAGTGTGTGCACAGAAAAGTTCATGTGAAGGAGGTCTAAGTGATTTACTGAGCCTGTGTTAAAGGGATGTAATATTTACTTTTCATTCTTCTTATATCGAGGGTCTATTGTAATCCAGATTTACCAATACTGTACTATCTTCCCCCTTCAGGTCTCAGGAGAAGAGCTGATGGTACATGATCAAGATGAACAGATTGAAAAACAACTTGGCTGGTGTCCTCTCCAAGGGTAAGTGAAAGTTAAGTGGAAATTCCTTTGTTAGTGAATTGGAAAAGTTCTGATTTCTCCAAACTCTGACAGGAAACAGTAGACCTTATAATGGGAGAATGTCTGGTTGGCACACATGTATATTGAGCATCATGATTTCTTTAAAGTTTGTAAGGAAACATGACCTATAGTTTCAAAAGTAATGGTGGCCTGTGACTTGGCATAGTTTAGAGGATTCAGTTGCTCCAGATTTACCAGCTCTGTAATACCTCCTTAGTGTTAAATTAATGAGGGATTGGTTTCGTGGCCCTCAAAAGAATATCCCAATAAAATGGCAGCTTAGTTAAAATGAAAAAGATAAATGAACAGAGACACACTATAAGACGAGGGAGAAAGGGATAGAGATGAAAACAAGGGAATGACCCGAGGGAGACAGCATATTTATTCACAGTATAGACGCACCTGATATTAACCTGAAGGGAATAATTTCCTTGTGTTTATTAGAGCGTATTGATTCCTCCCAAGTATGTCAGGAAACAGGACCAGATGATCAATAATATTGGAAGATTTTAAGTTACTCCAGATTTACCAACACTTTATTGCCCTCTTAACTCCATAGAACCAACTGTGCAACTCTTGGTGGTAAGTGCTACCACGAAAGAATAATGCCCATGGTGAAATGCAAAGGCGTCGTAAATAACACGCCAAACATATGTGGCATTGACGCCAATGAGTGCTACTGTTGTGTGGGTATGTATTATTATATTATTTTTAGTAGTAGTATATTTGTTTTCGTAATTACTATTAGTATTAGTATTATTATCATTAATAATATTGTTATTATTATTACTATTATTATTATTATTTGTTGTTGTTTTTGGATGCAGAGTATGATATAGACGGTCAACTTACGAACACGAACCAATGTACACAAACAATGGAGTGCAGGCAAGGTGGAGCTGACCATGGAAAATGTGTTGCTGACGTGGATTACTACCTTGATCTTGAAACCACCTATGTCAGTAAACTACAGTGTGAAGAACCACATTGTTCTTGCCTCCACCAATGCCAGGAGGAATCGATATGCCGAGATTTCGATGGTCACTGTTTCCTGAATGATGTGACGAATTGCGGGATGGGGTACACCATGTTGCCAGGATGTGGCTGTAAGAATGTTGATAGCTGCGGCTGTTGTGTTCCAGGTAATATAAATATATATATATATATCACTGAGTTCTTTCTTCACGATATATTATTATGCTCCAGGTTAGAAATTTAATAAGTAAAATACAAATCTCAATGGGTCCCCTTTCATACCAAGGTCTCGCATGATCTTTATTTTTCTTGCACTCCAGGTTAAAAAAAAAAAAATCTTACTTGGTCCATTTTTTATATTCTTCTCACTTCTAACCACAGTTGTGTCTTTGTATCTTAGTCCCTTTGTCTTTGGGGCACTTTCACCATCATTTCCGTTCGTTAGGTTGCTGCCCATGCAGTCACACTCGTCAGTATTTATTATATATATCCATAAGAGATCAGTCAATATCCACAGTTACAAAAGCAACATTAACAAACTTCAATGGATTCTTTTTGCACGATTTTATTTTTGCTTTCCAGGTAAAAAAAAAAAAAAATAGAGTAAAATATTTAACAACAAAAAATAAACGCCCACTGGGTTCGTATTTTCGGGTTCCAGGCAACAAATAAGAAAAAAAAAATTATATATAGATATATGTGTGTATAATTTTTTTTTTTCTCTCTCTCTCTCATGAATGGCATCAATTTTTCAGACGCCGTGGCCGCTCAGGCTGCAAATGAAATGGGTTGTTAGTTGGTAAACCTGGACCAATTGATTCCTCCAAACTACTCCCAGCAACAACAGCCCACCATTACTTTTTTTATTACTTTTGTTTTACAGTATTATCTGGCAAACGTGTGTGTGTGTGTGTGTGTGTGTGTGTGTGTGTGTGTGTGTGTGTGTGCAGCAGTTGACCTGGGCCACGATAACCGGCTTGATTAGTGTCAAAACATAAAAAAAAAAAAAAAAATGGAGGAATTTGGGCACTCTAATGTACTACCAGTATAATAATGTACTACCAGTATAATAATGTACTACCAGTATAATAATGTACTACCAGTATAATAATGTACTACCAGTATAATAATGTACTACCAGTATAATAATGTACTACCAGTATAATAATGTACTACCAGTATAATAATGTACTACCAGTATAATAATGTACTACCAGTATAATAATGTACTACCAGTATAATAATGTACTACCAGTATAATAATGTACTACCAGTATAATAATGTACTACCAGTATAATAATGTACTACCAGTATAATAATGTACTACCAGTATAATAATGTACTACCAGTATAATAATGTACTACCAGTATAATAATGTACTACCAGTATAATAATGTACTACCAGTATAATAATGTACTACCAGTATAATAATGTACTACCAGTATAATAATGTACTACCAGTATAATAATGTACTACCAGTATAATAATGTACTACCAGTATAATAATGTACTACCAGTATAATAATGTACTACCAGTATAATAATGTACTACCAGTATAATAATGTACTACCAGTATAATAATGTACTACCAGTATAATAATGTACTACCAGTATAATAATGTACTACCAGTATAATAATGTACTACCAGTATAATAATGTACTACCAGTATAATAATGTACTACCAGTATAATAATGTACTACCAGTATAATAATGTACTACCAGTATAATAATGTACTACCAGTATAATAATGTACTACCAGTATAATAATGTACTACCAGTATAATAATGTACTACCAGTATAATAATGTACTACCAGTATAATAATGTACTACCAGTATAATAATGTACTACCAGTATAATAATGTACTACCAGTATAATAATGTACTACCAGTATAATAATGTACTACCAGTATAATAATGTACTACCAGTATAATAATGTACTACCAGTATAATAATGTACTACCAGTATAATAATGTACTACCAGTATAATAATGTACTACCAGTATAATAATGTACTACCAGTATAATAATGTACTACCAGTATAATAATGTACTACCAGTATAATAATGTACTACCAGTATAATAATGTACTACCAGTATAATAATGTACTACCAGTATAATAATGTACTACCAGTATAATAATGTACTACCAGTATAATAATGTACTACCAGTATAATAATGTACTACCAGTATAATAATGTACTACCAGTATAATAATGTACTACCAGTATAATAATGTACTACCAGTATAATAATGTACTACCAGTATAATAATGTACTACCAGTATAATAATGTACTACCAGTATAATAATGTACTACCAGTATAATAATGTACTACCAGTATAATAATGTACTACCAGTATAATAATGTACTACCAGTATAATAATGTACTACCAGTATAATAATGTACTACCAGTATAATAATGTACTACCAGTATAATAATGTACTACCAGTATAATAATGTACTACCAGTATAATAATGTACTACCAGTATAATAATGTACTACCAGTATAATAATGTACTACCAGTATAATAATGTACTACCAGTATAATAATGTACTACCAGTATAATAATGTACTACCAGTATAATAATGTACTACCAGTATAATAATGTACTACCAGTATAATAATGTACTACCAGTATAATAATGTACTACCAGTATAATAATGTACTACCAGTATAATAATGTACTACCAGTATAATAATGTACTACCAGTATAATAATGTACTACCAGTATAATAATGTACTACCAGTATAATAATGTACTACCAGTATAATAATGTACTACCAGTATAATAATGTACTACCAGTATAATAATGTACTACCAGTATAATAATGTACTACCAGTATAATAATGTACTACCAGTATAATAATGTACTACCAGTATAATAATGTACTACCAGTATAATAATGTACTACCAGTATAATAATGTACTACCAGTATAATAATGTACTACCAGTATAATAATGTACTACCAGTATAATAATGTACTACCAGTATAATAATGTACTACCAGTATAATAATGTACTACCAGTATAATAATGTACTACCAGTATAATAATGTACTACCAGTATAATAATGTACTACCAGTATAATAATGTACTACCAGTATAATAATGTACTACCAGTATAATAATGTACTACCAGTATAATAATGTACTACCAGTATAATAATGTACTACCAGTATAATAATGTACTACCAGTATAATAATGTACTATTCCCTTAAGGATGTAAACTGTAAACTGAATAGTATATAACAACTGAATCATATATACCCTGGACATCCACTAATCAACTGTCATTAATTAAAAGCATAATAGTATAATATAAAGTTCATATTATAATTTGAAGCTGATAATATACAAGTATAATGTAATGGTGATAATACTAATATAATATAACTTTGAAAGTAGGAGTACAGAGTGATATAAGCATATTCCCAGAAATAATATGTAAAAAATATAATAAATAAACAGCATGTGACAAAAATTCCACTTTAATATTACAACTTGTATAAGTATGTTAAAAAAATAACTATTATGCAACACTAATACCAAAATATTGTACTATGAATAAGTATGTAAAAAAATAAAAAAAGATAAACAAATAGTATATGTAACACTAATTCTCAAAGATTTTGTAACATGACAAAGTATGTTAAAACAAAACAAATGTATTACCACTCTTAATTAATTCATGTATTTACAATAATGATTATTGAAATAACCGTTCATTATTTTCAGTTAGAAATAAATTGGCATTCTAATAAGATCATATATTATTGTTTCAATTTTCTCCTTCCCTCTGTACAATGGCGGACATAGTCAAATAAGCACACACATCTATACATATACACATGCATACAAATACACAGTGCTCGACAAAAGTCTGTGCCAGGTGTTAACAAAATCAATCGAGTGCGATAGTCAAAATGATTTTACGTGTGGAAAAGGAGTAAATTGTACGTATAATACATATGGCTCACCTTTTAATACTTTGTAGTCCTTCCCCAACGCTTTTTAACTTCTGTTAAGGGCCCTGTGATCGTGTATGAAAAGTGGACGCTACTGATTCCTCTTAACCATGCCACGAAACAAGTTCCTTCCATATAGGTGGTGTTTCGTGGCAATATTTGAAGGACTCATTTATCTCCAATTTTCTGACTACATCACAGGGTCCCTTAAGCGTCTAGGAAGGGATAAGGCAAGGTTACAGAGAGTATCTGGTGTTATATTATCCCACGACTCCTGTATAGCAGTTTCTAGCTTTGGTAGTCAGCTGACATCCTTGCCTTGTAGATCATTTTCCATAATGTGCCACAGATTTTCAATTGGATTCAGGTCGGGGCTATAACCTGGCCAAAAAGGGTATGGAAGAAAATGAGGAGAAGTAGCACTTGGAGGAAGGGTCACTGAGGAAAAGTGGTAGAATTGGCATAAACAGTACTAGACTTAAAGAGTGATGTGCATCCTTAAGAATATGCGTTGATGTAGCGTAGATGGCGTAGTTGATTGCAGCGTCGTAGGGCGTTGTCGGCGATGCACGTGGAGTTTGCTTATGGGCGTGTCGTGGTTGGGGTTGAGCACGTGTGTGGTGGAGGTGAGACGATTAGGCAGCGAAGCACGTAGTGTTGTGATGCTGAGCACGTGACTGGAGTGTAGCACGTGGAGGGGTGAGTACAGGCAGCGATGCACGTAGTGTGTGTGTAGTGGAGAATGGAGGGTAGGAAAGGCGGTATCCTTGTTGTGAGAGAGAGATAACAAAGGTCTAGGAGGTAGATAATACGGCAGGGTGATAGGTAGGAAGGGTACCTAAGGTAACGAAAGCCGGGCGGGAGTAAGGAGGCACAGAATATATATATACTAGCTGGCTCCGACGCCCTTCGGAAGGCTAAGAGCCGCTAGCTCCTGCGGAGGGCTGGCGCCTGAATTTTCATACACGATCACAGAGTTCTAAATAAACAAAGAATATAATAATACAACACTGATATGTAACAAATACAAACTCCACTACCACCACTACTACATCAACCACTACCACCTCCACTACTACATCAACTACTATACCACCTCCACTACAACTACTACATCAACCACTACCACTACTACTACCACTACTACCATCACCACTACTACGACCACTACCACTATCACCACCACTACATCAACCACTACCACCTCCACTACTACATCAACTACTACCACCTCCACTACAACTACTACATCAACCACTACCACTACTACTACCACTACTACCATCACCACTACTACCACCACTATCACCACCACCACCACTACATCAACCACTACCACCTCCACTACTACCACCACCACCTATTCTCGCACCCCCTAAACCCCCCACCTCAAGCCTTACCTTACCTAGTGTATGTGTGTGTGTGTGTGTACGGTAGGGGTGTGTGTATGTGTGAGTGTGTGTGTGTGTGTGTGTGTACGGTGTGTGTGTGTATGTACTGTATGTGTGTGTGTACCCTAGTGTGTGTTATTTACGATAGGGGGATGGGGGGGTGCGCGAGTAGGGGGACAGGCTTGGGGGGGTTTAGAGGGGTGCGGGAATATGGGGCATGCTTGGAGTGTGTGGCGGTAGGGGACAGGCTTTTTACCCCTCCCAGCCTGTCCCCTATTCCAGCACCCCCTAAACCCCCCCACCCCAAGCCTGTCCCCTATTCTCGCATATATAGTCTATCTCTCACACACAGTCTCTCTCTCTCTCTATCTCTCCAATGTAACACAGGAATAGGACAGGTTCACCACTACATCAACCACTACCACCTCCACTACTACCACCACCACCTATTCCCGCACCCCCCAAAACCCCCACCCTAGTGTATGTGTGTGTTTGTGTGTGTGTGTGTACGGTAGGGATGTATGTGTGTGTGTGTGTACGGTGTGTAGAGAGAGAGAGAGCCTGTGAGGGAGAGCGAGAGAGAGCATGTGAGAGAGAGCATGTGAGAGAGAGAAAGCCTGTGAGGGAGAGAGAATGAGAGCATGTGAGAGAGAAAGAGAGAGGGAGAGAGTTTGTGCGTGTCACTAATCCAGGGGTTTGAATCCCCTCAATTTTTTTTTTTTTTTTGAAAAACATGAAAAACATTTTTTTATAGGTCCAAAACACTCCCCAAGTATTAGCGATCAAACCCATGTAAAAAATTTCGCTCTAGGACGAAGGATCAGGGCGTGCATAGAGGACACACACACACACACATACAGAATTTCGGCTTTATATATATATATATATATATATATATATATATATATATATATATATATATATATATATATATATATATATATATATATATATATATATATATATATATATATATATATATATATCACACAGCTGGCCTCAAAGATATAAACATATCCTGGTATAAAGCTAATCAAGTTGTGTGTCTATCATCAAACTTCTCCCAGATTACATGACAGAAGTGGTTCTGATGCAGTTATCTTATACTGTCATATCTGATGCTCTCGATCCATCATGCACGTTATCATACTGTTACACCTGATGTTCTTGTTTTATCACACTGTCAAATGTGTTGATATCTGCTCGCTTCTGATGATAACTTTTACACTTGTGGGAAACTCGGCCACCTGTTTTCTATCTATCTATCTACAACTCCGACGCCTCGTTCCCTCTTGAACTCCCCCCAAGGGAGTGAAACCTGGTGGTTAGGGCAGAGAATATAAGGAGGCTTGTATATAAGATGAGAATGGCTAGGTAAATGTGTGTTATTTCACTTAGAGATAGAGATGGGAGGCAAAATTACAAATGAACAAGTGAGAGCATGATTATAAATAGAAGGCATAGTGGAAGTGATGCATAGAGGTACAGTAGTTAAAGGTGGTTTGGCCAAGTGGAGAGGATGAAAAACCAAAGTTGGGTGAAAGGAAATATATATATGAATGTTGTGGGTAGATGCCAAGAGGTGGGCTTAAACTGACACGAGAAGTAGTCCTGCAGAATTATCTAAAAGTGAAGGGACCAAGCACAACAAGAACATGAAGGAAAACCCTTCAAAAGCTCCGGCTCTTAATGATTCAAGTGAAATAATAAAATATCATGTATTTTTGTGTGTGTGTGTGGTTTGGTTCAGTTGTTGACAAAAATGTGTGTGTGTATTGGTACATTTTGTTATTATATTCTAGTTTAGCTCTCCAGGTTAGCTATAAAACTTAATATGTAAATTATAACCTTAGGAAAGTTGGATGATTTATTAATTGTTTTACAATGTAACCATTAAATCCAAAAAACGCTCAGAACTGAAAAAGTTGTCGTTATAGAACAAAATAAAAAATATCATTATGTGTGTGAGTGAGAGAGGATAACTACAAACCATTATTATTATTATTATTATTATTATTATTATTATTATTACAAAAAAATCTTTGAGAATTTATAATGTGTGTATGTAAGTATGTGTGTGTGAGTGTATATCTATGTTACAGAGAGAGAGAGAGAGTGTGTGTGTGTGTGTGTGTGTGTATGTGTTAGAGAGAGAGAGTGTGTGTGTGTGTTACAGAGAAAGAGAGAGTGTGTGTGTGTGTGTGTTACAGAGAGAGAGAGAGTGTGTGTGTGTGTTAGAGAGAGTGTGTGTGTGTGTGTGTGTTAGAGAGAGAGAGTGTGTGTGTGTGTTACAGAGAAAGAGAGTGTGTGTGTGTGTTAGAGAGAGAGAGAGAAAATTAAAATGTACATAACTTTTAAACCAAGGGTCATAGAGACAAAATACAAAATAATTCTGGCCCAATTTACCAACTGTACTTCCATTCCAAATTTCGTCCAAATCCATATACATCTTCAGAGTCAAAAATTGGTTCAAACAAAATGCAAAAAAAGTGGCCATAATTAAAAAACGGTACATCGTAGAGGAAAACAGATAACATTTAGCCCTCTCCCCCTTCTGGCAAACCCACCCATATGACCTATTCTTGCACACCCATAGGTCAAATGTGACATTTGACAACTTTTTTGACCCATTCCAAAAACGCACATATTTGGATAAATATGAATTAAGTCTACGGAAATTACATGATATTTTTGCAAACACACACACACACACACACACATTCTCTCTCTCTCTCTCTCTCTCTCTCTCTCTCTCTCTCTCTCTCTCTCTCTCTCTCTCTCTCTCTCTCTCTCTCTCTCTCTAACACACACACACACACACCTTCTTCCTCTCTCTCTCTCTCTCTCTCTCTCTCTCTCTCTCTCTCTCTCTCATGTATTAAAATAACATCAAAATAGTTTTATAATAATATTTTTGTAAGGATTAAAATAAAATTGTTGATGTTATTATATTACTGAGGGAGAGAGAGAGAGAGAGAATATGTGTATTGGCAGAGTGGATAAAGAGACGGATTGCGGCTGTGAAGGAACCTGGTTCGAATCCACGAGAAAACGTCTGGTATTTTCAGAGGTGAACTGGGTCCAGCTCTGTCGTCAATTATCCTGGCTACACCGACACGTCAAGAAAATACCTCCTACATCGTCGTCAACTCACAACATCGTCGTCAAGATGCTGTGATTAACGGTGTAGCTGCTCTCCCCTGATAGTGACGTGTATAAATAAGGTGTCGACATCTAGTGGGACAGAAGAGAGGCTACGGTACCAAGATCACCACCAACCTCCATTGTCTCATCTCGGGGCCTCACAAGAGTCACGGGCAACTTAAAGTCTACAGCCCCGAGGCTGAGGTATAGAAAAAAAATGTGTGTGAGAGAGAGATTGTGACTGTGAGTGTGTGAAAGAGAGAAATAAACTGTTTGAGAAAGATAGACTTCGTGTGTGTGTGTGTAAAAGATAAACTGTGTGTGTGTGTGTGTAAAAGATAAACTGTGTGTGTGTAAAAATATATATGATATTTTAAAAACAATATGTAAATGAATAAATAAATAAAGAAAGTAAGAACGATATAAAAATAGATTATTATTTCTCTCTCTCTCTCTCTCTCTCTCTCTCTCTCTCTCTCTCTCTCTCTACATAATCTATATGTATAAAACAGTCAGTCTGTCTGTCTTTCCGTCTGTCTGTTTAGCCGCTATGCACAGCCACATCGTTTCACCTAGAGTAATACTGTTTACATACATTTTATCTCTAAAACCTGGAGAGTGTCTTGGCCTTATATTTTTTTTATTTTTCCAATGATTAACCAATTAAAAACGATTTTTTTCATTCCCACCCCCAGCTGACAAATGCTGGTAAATTTTGTCATTTTTCAACTTTCATGTAGGCAAAAAAAATTCTTACAGAGTGAAAGAGCTTGAATTTACACACCAGGAACTGAAAACGGGAGCCTTCTAGGTGTACGCAAAAGCTTATAACAAGAGTCTTCACATTTTTTTTTTATAAAATAGTATCTCCTGAAACAAACCACATGCTCTCTTTCTCTCTATCTCAAAGAAAACCACATCTCTCTCTCTCTCTCTCTCTCTCTCTCTCTCTCTCTCTCTTAGTACATGTAATCATGTTCTTAGACAGACAGACAGACACACACACAGACAGACAGACAGACACAGACAGACACAGACAGACAGACAGATAGACAGACAGAGACAGACAGACAGATAGACAGACAGAGACAGACAGATAGATAGACAGACAGACAGACAGATAGACAGAGACACAGACAGATAGATAGACAGAGACACAGACAGATAGATAAACAGAGACACTGACAGATAGATAGACAGAGACACAGACAGATAGACAGAGACACAGACAGATAGATAGACAGAGACACAGACAGATAGATAGACAGATATATAGACAGATAGATAGACAGAGACACAGACAGATAGATAGACAGAGACACAGGCAGATAGATAGACAGAGACACAGACAGATAGATAGACAGAGATAGATATAGATAGATATAGATAGATAGATATAGATAGATAGATAGATATAGATAGATAGATATAGATAGATATAGATAGATATAGATAGATAGATATAGATAGATAAATATAGATAGATATAGATAGATAGATAGATAGATAGATATAGATAGATAGATAGATATAGATAAATAGATAGATATAGATAGATAGATAGATATAGATAGATAGATAGATAGATAGATATAGATAGATAGATATAGATAGATATAGATAGATAGATAGATAGATAGATAGATATACATAGATAGATATACATATAGATATAGATATAGATAGATAGATATAGATAGATCCCCGGACAACGTCAGGTATCCCTGCTAGTAAATAATAAATAAATAATATTTTGTTTCAATTTCCCTAGCAGAAAAAAATAAAAAAATATTTATTAATTATCCCATTAATAAATGAGTTTAATATTAATTATCCCATGAAATAAATGGGTTTAATATTATTAATTATCCCATGAAATAAATGGGCTTAATATTAATTAAATATCTCATGAAATAAATGGGTTTAATAGTAATTAAATATCCCATGTAATAAATGGGTTTAATATTATTAATTATCCCATGTCATAAATGGGTTTAATATTATTAATTATCCCATGAAATAAATGGGTTTAATATTAATTATTCCATGAAATAAATGGGTTTAATAGTAATCAATAATTAAATAAGGTGTGAAAAAATATACAACAATAAATAATTCAGGTTTTAAAATAATTATCAGAAAGATAAAAGAAAAAAGAAATTAGTCTGTAATAAAATAAAATCGTTTTCTCTTATTAATAAACCTATGAAAACTTGGTGACAATATTGGACCAACTTGATTCCTCCAAACTAATCCAGGAAACAGAGTCGATACCATTATAATATTTATTAATTAATTCTGTTTCCTGACATATTTTGGTGGGATCAAGTACTCCAAAGTTACTACAAAGGACCTCAGATCATTCTAGGGTAATTTTGGAGCAAACTGATTCCTCCAAACCAAATTATGACGTCAATACAAAGAGAGAGAGAGAGAGAGAGAGAGAGAGAGAGAGAGAGAGAGAGAGAGAGAGAGAGGGCAGTGTTGCCAAGTCTGCTTCAAAAATTTTATAATATCCCTATTGATATCTCTGATTCCCCATATCTAGTGAAAATTCCCCATACTTGGCATCACCTATACAGAGAATGTTGGCTCAAAATTAATGTTTGAATGGCAGTCCATAAAGGTGGTTACTGAGTTGACTACCCCTCCCCCCTACCTCTCATCCACTCTACCAATACCCCTTCCCCCCCATGCCCCTACCCCCTCCCCACACCATACCCAACCCCACCCCTACCCCCCTCATTGATTATTGTATAATGATGTCATGATTTGGTGGAGAATATAGTTCACGTTTTATTTCATAATTCATTTATTATCAATTGTTTTGAATTCATTATTATATAATTAAATTCCCCATAATTTTCCCTACATTTTGATATAATATTTTTTTTAATTATGTAATTAATTAACGAAATTAGCGAATATTTTATGTTTATAACTTCCCACCGTGACTAATTGGTACATTGGAGCACCTTGAGTCCTCCAAGGTATCTCAGGCAACACAACTTAATGCAGGAATAATACAGTTTGGAGGAATCAGTTTACTCCACAATTACCCTATGGAAATCTGGGTTCCTTTATAGTACTTTCATTCCTCCAAAGTATGTCAGGAAAGAAAATTAATTAATAAATATAATGGTATCAATGCTGTTGTATGGAATAGTTTGGAGGAATCAAATTGGTCCGGTATTACCATAACCAAACCCACAGCTTCGAATGTATTTGCTTCGAATGTATTTGCTTCGAATGTATTTGCTTCGAATGAATCAAATAAAGGAGGTGTAGGGAGGGGGGGGGGTATTAGGGGGTATGGAGGAGGGGTGTAGGGGTGGTAGCTTAGAATGAACCAGCTTCGAATAAGTGAATCAGCTTCGAAGCTACCACCCCTACACCCCTCCCCCATACTTCCCAAATATACCATCCCCTCCCAACACCCCCTACACACACACCCCATATTCCCCTAATACACCCCCCCCCCCCTCTCCCTACATCCTCTTTAGAATGGTTCATCAAATTGATTCATTCGAAGTTGATTCATTTGAAGCTGTGGTAAGAATCCTGTGGCCACCTGTATGTTTCTATCTCTTTCTCTCTCATCTAAACAGTAATATAGACGAAATAATATAGAATAATAATAGGCGACATCATTCCTGACACACACACACACACACAAACACACAAAACACTAAAATTTCAAGTGATAGTAATATTTTTAGGATAGTAACCCATTAAAATTTTGTTTTAGAGAGAATGTACCTGTACCTAAACACAGAAAACGTATAGAAATAATGGTAGACTATGATGTTTTTCCTTTGTGGACTATTAATTAAATACGAGAAAAATAATGATAATACTTTTACAGTGTTAAATATATACTAAAGTTTCGTACCTCCCTTGGCTGACAGTAAGGTGAAGACAGTTAACTCTCTCTCTCTCTATCTATCTATCTATCTATCTATCTCTCTATCTATCTCTCTCTTTCTCTCTGTGTGTGTGTGTCTATCTCTCTCTCTAATTAACTCTCTCTCTCTCTCTTTCTCTCTCTCTCTCTCTCTTTCTCACACACACACACACACACACACACAGTCTCTCACAAAAGCAATCTCTCTCATGCAGTCTCTCACACACATCGATATCACTCTCTCTCTCTCTCTCTCTCTCTCTCTCTCTCTCTCTCTCTCTCTCTCTCTCCAATAATTAACTCTCTTTCTGTGTGTGTGTGTGTGTGTGTCTATCTCTCTCTCTAATTAACTCTCTCTCTCTCTGCAGTGAAGTACTAAAGTGTTAAATATATAAGAGGAGGTGGAAGAAATGAAGGTGTGCATGCGTGTGTGTGTGTGTGTGTGTGTGTGAGAGAGAGAGAGAGAGAGAGAGAGAGAGAGAGAGAGAGAGAGAGAGAGAGAGAGAGAGACAAATTGGTGTTTCCAGTTGGTAACGAAACAGTGTAAGGTTCATTTTCCACTGTCTATCTTTGTCTTTATCTATCAATCTATCTTTATCTATCTATCTTTATCTTTATATATCTACTTTTATCTTTATCTATCTCTCTTTATGTATCTATCTTAATCTCTATCTATTTTCATCTGTCTATCTTTATCTATCTATCTTTATCTATCTATTTATCTTTATCTATCTATCTTTATCTGTCTGTCTTTATCTATTTGTCTTTATCTATCTATCTTTATCTATCTATCTTTATCTGTCTATCTTTATCTATAAATCTTTATCTATCTATCTTTATCTATCTATCTTTGTCTTTATCTATCTATCTTTATCTATCTATCTTTATCTGTCTATCTTTATCTATAAATCTTTATCTATCTATCTTTATCTGTCTATCTTTATCTATAAATCTTTATCTATCTGTCTATCTTTATCTATCTATCTTTGTCTGTATCTATCTATCTTTATCTATCTATCTTTATCTGTCTATCTTTATCTATAAATCTTTATCTATCTATCTTTATCTGTCTATCTTTATCTATAAATCTTTATCTATCTGTCTATCTTTATCTATCTATCTTTGTCTTTATCTATCTATCTTTATCTTTATCTATCTTTATCTATCTATCTTTATCTATCTATCTTCGCTTTCCTGTCAGCCAAGGAGGGGACAAACTTGGGGTCGTGACTGTACATGTCTATTATGAATGAGATGATTTTGGTGTTGAGGTGAGCGGCTTGAAAATATTCCCTTCACAAATACTATTACACAACTAAAAGTAAATATGATCTATTACAAAAATTATTACTACAAGGCTGTTTATACCTGTCTGTAAAACTGGACTATTACAATTACTACAAGGCTGTTTATACCTGTCTGTAAAACTGGACTATTACAATTACTACAAGGCTGTTTATACCTGTCTGTAAAACTGGACTATTACAATTACTACAAGGCTGTTTATACCTGTCTGTAAAACTGGACTATTACAATTACTACAAGGCTGTTTATACCTGTCTGTAAAACTGGACTATTACAATTACTACAAGGCTGTTTATACCTGTCTGTAAAACTGGACTATTACAATTACTACAAGGCTGTTTATACCTGTCTGTAAAACTGGACTATTACAATTACTACAAGGCTGTTTATACCTGTCTGTAAAACTGGACTATTACAATTACTACAAGGCTGTTTATACCTGTCTGTAAAACTGGACTATTACAATTACTACAAGGCTGTTTATACCTGTCTGTAAAACTGGACTATTACAATTACTACAAGGCTGTTTATACCTGTCTGTAAAACTGGACTATTACAATTACTACAAGGCTGTTTATACCTGTCTGTAAAACTGGACTATTACAATTACTACAAGGCTGTTTATACCTGTCTGTATGTATCCGTGGGGGTCCACATCTCTGCTTCTCTCTGTCTGTGGAAATACCAACCGGAACTCTCCATCATATTTCAGTGTGGCTATCTCTTACCATCCAACTGTACAGACTTACTATCCTCTGTTTGTAGTCTCTGCTTCAATCAACTCACTTACTCTTACCGTTGATGAAGTACCCTTATTATTATTATTCTTACTGGGGAATATATTTAGTACTCAAAGGTTTAGAGTAAACTCATGGACTTGTCTCTCTTTACTGATGTAGCTTATTTATCTGTTACAGATTACAGGTTATAATATACTAGACCAACTCGGTCTCAAAGCTATGAACAATTAGAGGGATATTCAATATAACCTGTTTAACCTGAGGCAGGGCGTGGAATACACTCCTCGCCTCAAACACACACCTCAGGCGTGGCACTGTGACATAGCCACACCCCCTCATAGGTTATAGGTTTGTGATAAAGTAACACTACATTTATACATGATATATACAACCTTAAACTACCCGGTTATACAAGAATAGAATGAGCAAACATACATTGTCCCTAACTCTATATATACAATTACAGTAACAGTTACTTATAACCTAAAGATTAACATTAACAGATAATGTACAGAGCACAATCTAGTATTCAGATCTTGGAACTAGTGTCAATGAACCCACGCCTCTCTGTCATCAAATACACAGGATGCGATCTAACACCTTGCAGTTTTTGACCAGCAAGCATCAGGCATCTACTAGAGCCTACGTGACTGCTACCATGAATACAACATTGATACATTATACAATATTGATACACCGATACAAACGTGTTTTAGCATTTTTTTTGCCTGAAAATTGAAATTTTTCTAGCACAGTACAAATCGACTTTTTGGGCCAAAAAAACGTGTTTTAGCATTTTTTTTGCCTGAAAATTGAAATTTTTCTTGCACAGTACAAATCGTCTTTTTGGGCCAAAAAAACGTGTTTTAGCATTTTTTTTTGCCTGAAAATTGAAATTTTTCTAGCACAGTACATATCGACTTTTTGGGCCAAAAAAACGTGTTTTAGCATTTTTTTTGCCTGAAAATTGAAATTTTTCTAGCACAGTACAAATCGACTTTTTGGGCCAAAAAAACGTGTTTTAGCATTTTTTTTGCCTGAAAATTGAAATTTTTCTAGCACAGTACAAATCGACTTTTTGGGCCAAAAAAAACGTGTTTTAGCATTTTTTTTGCCTGAAAATTGAAAATTTTCTAGCACAGTACAAATCGCTTCTGAGACCCAAAAAACTCGATTTTTCGGTGTTTTTAGGCTAAATTTGGGATATAAACGGGTATCGAAGATGCATGCACAAATCGACTTTTTGGGCCAAAAAAACGTGTTTTAGCATTTTTTTTGCCTGAAAATTGAATTTTTTCTAGCACAGTACAAATCGACTTTTTGGGCCAAAAAAACGTGTTTTAGCATTTTTTTTGCCTGAAAATTGAAATTTTTCTAGCACTGTACAAATCGACTTTTTGGGCCAAAAAAACGTGTTTTAGCATTTTTTTTGCCTGAAAATTGAAATTTTTCTAGCACAGTACAAATCGACTTTTTGGGCCAAAAAAACGTGTTTTAGCATTTTTTTTGCCTGAAAATTGAAATTTTTCTAGCACAGTACAAATCGACTTTTTGTGCCAAAAAAACGTGTTTTAGCATTTTTTTTGCCTGAAAATTGAAATTTTTCTAGCACAGTACAAATCGACTTTTTGGGCCAAAAAAACGTGTTTTAGCATTTTTTTGCCTGAAAATTGAAATTTTTCTAGCACAGTATAAATCGACTTTTTGGGCCAAAAAAACATGTTTTAGCATTTTTTTTGCCTGAAAATTGAAATTTTTCTAGCACAGTACAAATCGACTTTTTGGGCCAAAAAAACGTGTTTTAGCATTTTTTTTGCCTGAAAATTGAAATTTTTCTAGCACAGTACAAATCGACTTTTTGGGCCAAAAAAACGTGTTTTAGCATTTTTTTTGCCTGAAAATTGAAATTTTTCTAGCACAGTACAAATCGACTTTTTGGGCCAAAAAAATGTGTTTTAGCATTTTTTTTGCCTGAAAATTGAAATTTTTCTAGCACAGTACAAATCGACTTTTTGGGCCAAAAAAACGTGTTATAGCATTTTTTTTGCCTGAAAATTGAAATTTTTCTAGCACAGTACAAATCGACTTTTTGGGCCAACAAAACGTGTTTTAGCATTTTTTTTGCCTGAAAATTGAAATTTTTCTAGCACAGTACAAATCGACTTTTTTGGCCAAAAAAACGTGTTTTAGCATTTTTTGTGCCTGAAAATTGAAATTTTTCGAGCACAGTACAAATCGACTTTTTGGGCCAAAAAAAACGTGTTTTAGCATTTTTTTTGCCTGAAAATTGAATTTTTTCTAGCACAGTACAAATCGACTTTTTGGGCCAAAAAAACGTGTTTTAGCATTTTTTTTGCCTGAAAATTGAAATTTTTCTAGCACAGTACAAATCGACTTTTTGGGCCAAAAAAACGTGTTTTAGCATTTTTTTTGCCTGAAAATTGAAATTTTTCTAGCATAGTACAAATCGACTTTTTGAGCCAAAAAAACGTGTTTTAGCATTTTTTTTGCCTGAAAATTGAAATTTTTCTAGCACAGTACAAATCGACTTTTTGGGCCAAAAAAACGTGTTTTAGCATTTTTTTTGCCTGAAAATTGAAATTTTTCTAGCACAGTACAAATCGACTTTTTGTGCCAAAAAAACGTGTTTTAGCATTTTTTTTGCCTGAAAATTGAAATTTTTCTAGCACAGTACAAATTGACTTTTTGGGCCAAAAAAACGTGTTTTAGCATTTTTTTTGCCTGAAAATTGAAATTTTTCTAGCACGGTACAAATCGACTTTTTGGGCCAAAAAAACGTGTTTTAGCATTTTTTTTGCCTGAAAATTGAAATTTTTCTAGCACTGTACAAATCGACTTTTTGGGCCAAAAAAAGGTGTTTTAGCATTTTTTTTGCCTGAAAATTGAAATTTTTCTAGAACAGTGTAAACATGTACAAATGGCTTCTGAGACCCAAAAAACTCGATTTTTCGGTGTTTTTAGGCTAAATTTGGGATATAAACGGGTATCGAAGATGCATGCACAAATCGACTTTTTGGGCCCAAAAAAACGTGTTTTAACAAGCAGGCAGGCAGGTAGGTAGGGAGGCAGGCAGGCAGGCAGACAGGTAGGTAGGGAGGCAGACAGGCAGGTAGGGAGGCAGGCAGGCAGGTAGGTAGGGAGGCAGGCAGGCAGACAGGTAGGTAGGGAGGCAGGCAGGCAGGCAGGCAGGCAGGCAGGGAGGGAGGCAGACAGACAGACAGGCAGGGAGGCAGGGAGGGAGGCAGACAGACAGACAGGTAGGTAGGCAGGCAGGGAAATCTGACTTATATAGGGATGAACTGAACCAATTTTCTATCCCGTTTCTACCACTAAAGAAAACGTGTTTATTAACATACACCATGCTATTATATATTAGATATATAGATTATAAATTATTCATTATTATATATTATTATTATTATTATTACCTGTATTATTATTATTATTATTATTATTATTATTATTATTATTATTATTATTATTATTATTATTAGTAGTAGTAGTAGTAGTAGTAGTAGTAGTAGTAGTAGTAGTATTGCCAATTGAGGCTTTTGTTCTGGCTATACTTACGACTCTCTCTCTCTTTCTCTCTCTCACACACACATGTAAACAAAGAAACATTTGCAATGAAATGAAATGAAAATAATGCCGTTGAAAGCCAATAAAGTGTACTAAAAGTGAAATAGTAGTATTAAAAATCGTGTAGATTAAAGTGAAGTATAAAGTTGTGCAATATAGTAGATGAAAATTGAAAATGACTCGAATGTGTAAATGCAGTGTTGCCATGGTGTTGTAGCCACCACTAGCCACCTGTAGCCCAAGTGTGAAGGGTAGAAGCAGTGTTACCAATGTTTTATAGCCAAATTTTGTAGCCCCAAGGTGAGTTGTGATTGGCTAAAATGGGGGTGTTGGCGATTTTTGTCGAATATATATAAGGTCGTAAGCCGCCGGGGTGGTTGGTGGGGTGGGGGAGGGTAAAACAAGGGATTGGGGGGGCGAAATTTTGGATTTAGAAGCGAAATAAAAAAAAATTTGGGCTTCTTCTCGACAGCCTAACCAAACCAAGCCTTATTTAACCTAACCTCTTCCTATTACAATTAGTAGTAATATTAGTAGTAGTAGTAACCTAACCTAACCTAACCTAACCTAACCCCTAACCTAACCTAACCTAACCTAACACCTAACCTAACCTAACCTAACACCTAACCTAACCTAACCTAACCTAACCTAACACCTAACCTAACCTAACCTAACACCTAACCTAACCTAACCCAACCTAACCTAACCTAACCTAACCCCTAACCTAACCTAACCTAACCCAACCCAACCCAACCCAACCTAACCTAACCTAACCTAACACCTAACCTAACCTAACCTAACCTAACCTAACACCTAACCTAACCTATCACCTAACCTAACCTAACCTAACACCTAACCTAACCTAACCCAACCCAACCCAACCCAACCCAACCTAACCTAACCTAACCTAACCTAACCCAACCCAACCCAACCCAACCCAACCCAACCTAACCTAACCTAACCTAACCTAACCTAACACCTAACCTAACCTATCACCTAACCTAACCTAACCTAACACCTAACCCAACCCAACCCAACCCAACCCAACCTAACCTAACCTAACCTAACCTAACCTAACCTAACCCAACCCAACCCAACCCAACCCAACCCAACCCAACCCAACCTAACCTAACCTAACCTAACCTAACCTAACCTAACCTAATTGGGCTTCTTCTCGACAGCCTAACCAAACCAAGCCTTATTTAACCTAACCTCTTCCTATTACAATTAGTAGTAATATTAGTAGTAGTAGTAACCTAACCTAACCTAACCTAACCTAACCCCTAACCTAACCTAACCTAACACCTAACCTAACCTAACCTAACCTAACCTAACACCTAACCTAACACCTAACCTAACCTAACCTAACCTAACACCTAACCTAACCTAACCTAACACCTAACCTAACCTAACCTAACACCTAACCTAACCTAACCCAACCTAACCTAACCTAACCTAACCCCTAACCTAACCTAACCTAACCCAACCCAACCCAACCCAACCTAACCTAACCTAACCTAACCTAACCTAACACCTAACCTAACCTAACCTAACCTAACACCTAACCTAACCTATCACCTAACCTAACCTAACCTAACACCTAACCTAACCTAACCCAACCCAACCCAACCCAACCCAACCCAACCCAACCTAACCTAACCTAACCTAACCTAACCTAACCCAACCCAACCCAACCCAACCCAACCCAACCTAACCTAACCTAACCTAACCTAACCTAACCTAACCTAACCTAACCTAACCTATCACCTAACCTAACCTAACCTAACACCTAACCCAACCCAACCCAACCCAACCCAACCTAACCTAACCTAACCTAACCTAACCCAACCCAACCCAACCCAACCCAACCCAACCTAACCTAACCTAACCTAACCTAACCTAACCTAACCTAACCTAACCCCAAACCTAACCTAACCTAACCTGCTGCCCCACCGCCCCGCTACCCTGCTGCCCCGCCGCCCCGCCCCGCTGCCCCGCCCTGCTACCCTGCCCAGCTGCCCTGCCGCCCCGCTGCCCCGCTGCCCCGCTGCCCCGCCGCCCCGCCGCCCCACTGCCCCGCCCCGCTGCCCCACTGCCCCGCCACCCCGCCCCCCTGCTGCCCCGCCCCGCCGCCCCGCTGCCTCGCCGCCCTGCTGCCCCACTGCCCCGCCATTCTGCTGCCCCACTGCTGCCCCGCTACCCCGCCGCCGCAACCTAACCTAACCTAACCTAACCTAACCTGCCCCGCCACCACCCCGCTGCCCTAACCTAACCTAACCTAACCCCTAACCTGCTGCCCCACCGCCCCGATACCCTGCTGCCCCGCCGCCCCACCCCGCTGCCCTGCCCCGCTGCCCCGCCCCGCCGCGGCCCCGCTGCCCCGCCCCGCCGCTGCCTCGCTGCCCCGCCCCGCTGCCCCGCCGCCCCGCTGCCCCGCCGCCCCACTGCCCCGCCCCGCTGCCCCGCCGCCCCGCTGTCCCGCCCCGCTGCCCCACCTCCCCGCTGCCCCGCCCCGCCGCCCCGCTGCCCCGCCGCCCTGCCACCCCGCTGCCCCGCCCCGCTTCCCCGCCGCCCTGCCACCCCGCTGCCCCGCCGCCCCACTGCCCCACTGCCCCGCTGCCTCGCCGCCCCGCCGCCCCGCCCCGTTGCCCCGCCCCGCTGCCGCCCCGCTGCCCCGCCCCACTGCCCTGCCCTGCTGCCCCGCCCCGCTGCCCCGCCCCGCTGTTCCGACGCCCCGCCGCCTCGCTGCCCCGACCCGCTGCCCAGCCGCCTCGCTGCCCCACCCTAATGCCCCGCCACCCTGCTGCCCCGCTGCCCCACTGCCCCGCCATTCTGCTGCCCCACTGTCGCCCCGCTGCCCCGCCGCCGCCCCGCTTCCCTAACCTAACCTAACCTAACCCAACCTAACCTAACCTAACCTGCTGCCCCACCGCCCCGCTACCCCGCTGCCCCGCCGGCCCGCCCTGCTGCCCCGCCCCACTGCCCTGCCCCGCTGCCCCGCCCCGCTGCCGCCCCACTTCCCCGCCCGGCTGTCGCCCTGCTGCCCCGCCGCCCCGCTGCCCCGCCGCCCCGCCCCGCCACCCTGCCAACCCACTGCCCCGCCACCCCGCTGACCCACTGCCGCCCCGCTACCCTGCTGCCCCGCCGCCCCGCCCAGCTGCCCCGCCCTGCTGCCCTGCCCCGCTGCCCCGCCCCGCTTTCTTCCTGCTGCCGCCCCACAGCTCTGCTGCCCCGCCGCCCTGTCGTCGCCCCGCTGCCGCCCCGCTGCCCCGCCGCCGCCCTGCTGCCTCGCTGCTTTGCCACCCCGCTGCCCCACCCCGCTGCCCCTCTGACGCCCCGCTGCCCCGCTGCCAGGCCCCGCCGCCCTGCTGCCCCGCCGCCGCCCCGCGATGGCGGCGGGGCGACGGCGGCGGTGGTGGTGGCGGCGACAACGACGAAAAAAAAAATAATAATAATAAATAGATAAATATATATGTATGGATATGTGTGTGTGTTAATATATTTTTATTATTAATATTGAGGAGAGAGAGAGAGAGAGAGAGAGAGAGAGAGAGAGAGAGAGAGAGAGAGAGAGAGATGTGTGTGTGTGTGTATGTATTTGATATATATATATATATATATATATATATATATATATATATATATATATATATATATATATATATATATATATATATATATGTGTGTGTGTGTTTGTATGTATGTATGTATGTATGTATGTGTGTATGTATGTATGTATGTTTGTATGTATGTGTGCTTATGTTTGTATGTATGTGTGTATTTAAAAGAAACACACACAGAAATAAACAATAAACATATATATATATATATATATATATATATATATATATATATATAGTGGATACATATAGGTGGATACATGATACATAGAGGATACATAGGTGAAATATGTAGGGGTGGATACATAGGCGGATACATGGATGATACATATAGATGGATACATGATACATAGAGGATACATAGGTGAAATATGTAGGGGTGGATACATAGGTGGATACATGGATGATACATATAGGTGGATACATGATACATAGAGGATACATAGGTGAAATATGTAGGGGTGGATACATAGGTGGATACATGGATGATGCATATAGGTGGATACATGATACATAGAGGATACATAGGTGAAATATATAGGGGTGGATACATAGGCGGATACATGGATGATACATATAGGTGGATACATGATACATAGAGGATACATAGGTGAAATATGTAGGGGTGGATACATAGGCGGATACATGGATGATACATATAGGTGGATACATGATACATAGAGGATACATAGGTGAAATATGTAGGGGTGGATACATAGGTGGATACATGGATGATGCATATAGGTGGATACATGATACATAGAGGATAGGATACATGATACATAGAGGATACATAGGTGAAATATGTAGGGGTGGATACATAGGCGGATACATGGATGATGCATATAAGTGGATACATGATACATAGAGGATACATAGGTGAAATAAAGGGGTGGATACATAGTGGATACATAGAGGGTAGGATACATGAAACATAGAGGATATATAGGTGAAATATGTAGGGGTGGATACATAGGCGGATACATGGATGATACATATAGGTGGATACATGATACATAGAGGATACATAGGTGAAATATATAGGGGTGGATACATAGGCGGATACATGGATGATACATATAGGTGGATACATGATACATAGGTGAAATATGTAGGGGTGGATACATAGGCGGATACATGGATGATACATATAGGTGGATACATGATACATAGAGGATACATAGGTGAAATATGTAGGGGTGGATACATAGGCGGATACATGGATGATACATATAGGTGGATACATGATACATAGAGGATACATAGGTGAAATATATAGGCGGATAGATAGATAGATAGATAAATAGATATACATAGAGATTGATACTTTGTGATAGATGGATAGATGGATACATACATGAAGAGAGAGAGAGAGAGAGAGAGAGAGAGAGAGAGAGAGAGATGTGTGTGTGTGTGTATGTATTTGAAATATATATATATATATATATATATATATATATATATATATATATATATATATATATATATATATATATATATATATATGTGTGTATGTGTGTATGTATGTATGTATGTATGTATGTGTGTATGTATATATGTGTGTATGTATGTAAGGCCTATGTATGTATGTATGTATGTGTG
>JAWZYT010004725.1:0-36357 GCA_034508575.1 Petrolisthes manimaculis
GAAACAGAGACTACACAGTAACGAATACCTCTACTACATGGGAACGAGTCCCAGTGGTATCATTTGGGGGGAAACCAAGGCGGAGAGGATGGTGGGGAATCTAATCTTAGTGTGAAGCTCCAGAACAAGGGACGTGTGATACTCGTAATTACACCGAGTTTCTTCACTTTGGCGATAATACACCGATTCCTTCTGAGTTGTATCATCTTCGGCAAATCCTTCAACTCATATGAAGCCCAAAGTTTCTGTTCCACCCGAGTCGCAGAACTTGTGGAACACTTCTTTGTGAAACCATAGACTGCAAAACCGTAGATTAATTAAATCCGCCTAGATACACACCTCGCTGGTAGTCCACGGCTGACTGCATTTGTAAGAGAATTATTTTTGTCGTGGTGCTTGGTGGTGGAGAATAACTGGATGCGTCAGATGTAAATGTCCCAGACCCACTGAGGACCAAGTATACTTCACCTCAGGTTGATGTGAGGTATTGTTGTCCACACTAGGTCTTGCATGTTTGGTGTCCACTGCTCTTTGTGCCGTAGTAATGATCATTCTGAATGATTTTTTTAACAGACATAATATATTAACCTTCCTGCTGTCCTATATAAATTCCATGCTAGTTTTTCCGTACTACATGGCATCTTTTAATTTTCTGCCAGTCTAGGCTGGAAGGAGTGGTGGGTGGGAAGGAATTTTGCTATACTTTTCCTCACCCTTGTAGGTTAGTTAAAATATCACAATTAAGTAGCCGCGAAGGACCAGTATGTCTGTTGCTGTTTGAATGTCATTTGTATTATTTTGTATTAGTCAACGTAGTTAATTGGTAATGAATGATTGATTGTCATTGACATCTTAGCAGTTGAGGGCTAGCACAGCTCAACAAAATGTGTACAGCTGTTGCAGTGCTGTGTGCAGAATCTCTCTCTCTCTCTCTCTCTCTCTCTCTCTCTCTCTCTCTCTCTCTCTCTCTCTCTCTCTCTCTCTCTCTCTCTCTCCAAGAAATGGCACTAGGTAAAACATTCAGCGAGCAAGATACGTCACGTAAAAGTTGCAAGCTTCTATTTTTTTTTACTCTTCTCTCCTTGGATCTCTCTGACTCTTACTCCAATTCTTGTTTCTCCCCAGCCTTCTCCTCCTCTACCTCCCATCACCGTCCCCCCTAACGGGAACTGCCTTGTCGTGGTGGGGGGCTTGTGTGTCTCTGAGACCTGGAGAGCTAGACTAGAGGGGGCTCCGGCCCCTGCTCTGCCCTGATTTCGGGGAGAGAGGGCATCCCATGCTAGGAAGGTCGCTAGTGAGAGACCAGACTAAATGGTTCCCATCTTTCAGTTCTTCAACTGTCCCTCTTTTGTTTTTATTTCCTTCCTGCTTGCTGTCACACCTCTCTATCACCTTTTTCTGGCGCCATAGGACCTCGATGTTGCGGCGCCTAATATACATCAATCAATCAATCCATCACCTGCCATCGTTCCTTCTTCTCCCTCACTAAGAATATCTTTCCAAGAACAACATTGCTTGGCGTAAAAGATAACTAAAAGTGGATTTTCACTTTTCCAACTGTCCCATATTTTCATTTGTTATCTCTTCTGTTTACTGTCCCACATTTTAAACACGTGTTTTCCTCGGGCGCCATATGACCTTGATGCAGCGGCACCTAATATCAATCAATTAATCAATCATCTCTCTCACCTCTCCATCTCCCTCACACCTTCATCTCCCTCACACCTTCATCTCCCTCACACTTTTATCCCCCTCACTTCTCCATCTCCCTCAATTCTCCATCTCCCTCACACCATTTCCCTCACCTTCATCTCCGTTACACCTCCATCCCCCTCACCTTTCCATCTCCCACACACTTTCATCTCCCACACACCTTCATCCCCCTCATCTTTCCATCCCCCACGCCTCCTGCTCACGACTACACCCTCCTCCTTCCCACCTCACTCCCACTTCTGCTCCTCTCCACCTCGATTTTTTGAGTGGTGGCGACCCCGATCTGAGGGACTAAGAGGAATTCATTTGTAAGCCTTGCCAATACCACCCAACGCTAGAGAGGAGCGATAGTAAAAGGAACAAGAACAAAAAAGTAATGAATTGGTTATTTTTCCATGCATTTTCAAACTTGATCTTTATTGCTCATGCAGGAACCATACTGTGATGATAGGGAGTGCACAAGACTTATTTTTATTTTGTTTTCTATATAGCATGGCCTTCTCTCTCTCTCTCTCTCTCTCTCTCTCTCTCTCTCTCTCTCTTTTCATATTTTGTTCACTTCGGGTTTGGTGGAGGAGACGCGTAACGCTTTATTCGAGCTGCCTGCACACCTGTCTCTAGAGCCACCATTTGGATTTATTCTGACCAACAACAGGTGGAAGAGAACGAGTGTTTACATATGTTGTCTGGCCCAGGAGGTACGCTGGTAATTTACTATACTGTAGACTGACTGGCACAGGAATACCAAGAGGCTCAATACATAAAAGAGGTCCAAAGAATATCTATCTATCTATCTGTCTCTATGTCTATCCACCTGTGCGTGTGTGTGTGTGTGTGTGTATGTGTGTGTTTAAAATCTTTGTTTTTATTGGTGAATTGGTCTAATCGTGTTCTCAATACTTGCAACGTAAGCTTTTCCTTCTGTGTTCGATGTATTGGAATGCTCGTGTGTATCAAAGGGCGCGAGGTGCATAGATGAAGAGGAAAAAAAGGGTTTGTTTAAAGGCTAATCCTGTTTAAAGGCTCAAGTGTCAGTAGGATTACAAGTTTTATTTCCGTCTCTCCTCGAAATTTTTAACCTTGAGAGTTACTGGTCCAATGATCCCTTGAAAGAGCACCTCACTGGAGACCCTTGATGGTTTGTCCTCAGGTTGTTCGGGTGGCCAGATGTCCTTGTCCGGTGAATATCAGAAAACTTGATACATATACTTTTTGCATTTACATAACTGTATAGAAATACTTGCTGTACCAATTCAAATTGTATATATATGATTTTAGCGAATCACTAGACTGATTGCATGTTAAAATAATATTATTAAAATTAGCTGTTATCATATATTTCTTTTGATATTAAGGTCTTATTCACTGGTATAGCCAAATACTTTCACAAGATCTAGAGCCCCATGATTTAAAAAACAGTTTCTGGTAAGATGTTTAAAATGATACATATAATATGTAGATTAATTTTGCAGAGCAGGCAGATGTTGAACCAGGATTATGTAAACGAGGAAGGCTGAGGTACAAAGAGACGTGCTGTGGGGAATGAGGCTACAGTGTGGTACGAAGAGAGAGGCTAAAAGGGATGCCAGAGATAGCAATATAGCAATATACACCTGTCAGGACAATTGAAAAAGAAAAAGAAATAAAATACGAATTGTGAAGTTGACATGAAATGAGTCAAAAGAAAACTAATAAAAAGTCCCCACATTACAGGACAACAGTGGAGCGACACATCACAACAACAACAACAACAACAAAAGCTGTATGATATAAAAGGTGGATGAATGTAAAATTAACCAGACGCCTGTACACCTGACCTGACCTGACCTGACATGGAATTAATGTTGCCATACAGGGGTCAGTGGTTTAAAGGTTTTCTCATAGGTTAAGCTGAAGTGGTTTGGTTAGGGTCAGGCTGGATCGGTTAGTTAGTGTCAGGCTGATTGGATGAGATTGGGCTAAATAGGGTCAGGCTAGATTGGACTAAATAAGATCAGTCTGGATTGGGTTGAACTAGCCCAGGCAAACCAAAAGTCACCCTTCGAGAAAAAGGTTAAAGTTGGTCGATATGTACTGCAATTATGGTCTTCTGAATACTGTACTTAAGCTTAGACCAATGTTCGTTCACCCATCCCTTCTTCGCCGTGAAAAAAATCTCTTGTTCGCGACTGTATATCTTCGAGGGTTAAAAATATCTTATGCCGAGTTTTATACCTGAGTTCATAAATAGACAAGACACATGGCTTTTGTCCCCTACTGCACACGTCACTGAGGGCGAGTCGAGCTGACAGGCATAAAATGAAATAAATGTTGCGTCCGAGTAAAGGGAGGAAGGGAAGGGATGGGGAGACTATTTAAATGATGACTGTGATACGTTTTTTGCAGGTGTATAAAGTTGATAGACGTACATTAGTTGTATGAGGTGTTTGTGTACCTCTTTATCTTAGAATTATCGTTGTTGATGTTCACGAGGATTATCAGAGTAGGAAACCATTTTGGCGTTTTATTGGAACAAGATCAAAGCATGTGAACCCAACTTCTCTTATAAAAATGAACCATTAGCATATCATATCAGTAGTAAAACTCACAGTAGCAACGACACAACAGAATGGGTTGTTGCAAAGTTTGTCATTGTTGCGTCATGAAGAGGGAAGAGCAGTGCTAATAAATCTGGAGTGATTGATTCCTCCAAGCTTTACCCATCCACCTGACCACCGTTATGTTTATTAATTTGGTCCTGTTTCCAGACACACTTTGGAAGAATCAAGCGCTCCAATGTAACTAAAAGCATACTATTTATTCCCTTAAAGGGGTATTGCGATATTGTCGAATTGGAGATCGACTGATTCCTCTAAATTCTACTACAAACGCAGGTCACCTTCTCGAATCCTCAGCTACTAATTCACTTCCTGGCACAGTCTGGAGTAATCAGTAGCCCTTCAGTTCGTCCTAAACAGATTACCTCTATACACCTTTAATGCAATTGGGAAGTGTACCGAAGTGACCTCCCCACCCCATCCCACCCCATCCCATCCCATCCCACCCCACCCCTTCCCTTCCCATCCCACCCTACCCCTTCCCATCTCACCCCACCAGTCATTACCTACACCCATTACACCATATGAAAATCTGATGAGCTGCATTACGGATCCGGAAGCATTCATTAACCGCATCGGTGAATCGACCAGTGAAGTGCCCCATCTTTCGTCATATTTGATGTTTTTAAGTATATACTTTCCCTCTCTTTCGTTACTCGGAATATATTTTTGTTCCAACCACTCGTCATTAGGCATTTTAGATCATGGGCCCTTCAATTTACTATCAAGAGAGAGTATACCCTTAAAGTGTACAAAGAAGGTTTATTTAGAAACGATTATATCATGAGGAGCTTAAAGAAGATGGGGGTAGGGGGTAGCTAATTAATTGGATGGATTCTTATTTCGTTTCTGTCGTGAAAGTTAAAATTACTCTTGGAAATAGTTGGTGAAGGGGTTAGTTAGTTAGTTAGTTAGTTGGGTGAAGGTGAGAGGAACATGATGCTCATTGGGGGAGCGAAGGTGTCACGGAGAAGGCAAGGGAGGGAAGATGAAGGAGGTGGAGGAGGTGGTGGTGGAGGAGGAGAAAGAGGTAGTGGAGTGGAGTGGAGTGGATTGGAGGAGGTGGTAGTGGTGTTGAAGATAGATAATAAGAGAGAATGGTGTGTGGGATGTATGTATGAATAGATAGATAGATTGACAAATATAGTTAAATTGATAAAAGATAGATAGGTAAACAGACAGGTAGGTCGATGGATAATTACATACTGTAGACAGACAACCGAACTGTTGGATGGATAGATGTGAACAAACGAACGTACAGTCGTCAGTCAAACTTACTATCCATTTATTTATCCGTTCATCTTTTTAGTATAATACCCAAACCTTCCTACCTATCCTCACATCCAAGAACCCATCCTCTCTCAACCATTAGATCACCCAACCTCTCATCTCATCCACCTTTCTGTACAATTAACCATCCACACATCCAAGAACCCACCCTCTATCATCCTCTCATCTCATCCACCTTTCTATACAACTAACCATCCACACATCCATCCAAACAAACATGCTCTTACAACCAAACCATCTTTCCAGCATCCAACCTACATCCAAGCCTTCAATGATACTGTACTAGTCTTCATCCAGTCTGTCCATAGCTGCATTCATCCACCTACTTAGTAACCCACCTGTTCAATCATGCATCCATCTATTCAGTCATGTATCCATCTTTATAATCATGTATCCTCCTACTCACTCACCCATCCATCCATCCATCCATTCAACCACCCATCCATCTCAGTGAGAGAGAGAGAGAGAGAGAGAGAGAGAGAGAGAGAGAGAGAGAGAGAGAGAGAGAGAGAGAGAGAGAGAGAGAGAGAGAGAGAGAGAGAGAGAGAGAGAGAGAGAGAGAGAGAGAGAGAGAAAGAGTGCGCCTCGAAGGACTGAAGGAGGCCTGAGGGAAATTTGAGGGAAGAGCCATAACAGAAACGTAATATCTCACCTGCTGACCGTGTCCCTCTTATCCTCCCATACCAATAGGTCTCTTCTGGTGTATGTGTGTGTGTGTGTGTGTGTTTGTTTGTTTGTTTGTTTGTGTGTGTGTGTGTGTGTGTGTGTGTTACCTATATTATCAAAGTAATTGTATTCTAAACTCATTAAGAGGAAAAGGAGTGTACTGCTTCAGGGGACGTAATGAATCGTATTGATGACAGATGGATAGAGTAGCAGAATGGTAACCCAAGGACGGATCGAAGGTGAAGCCAGAAACGACGAGGGTACTGTTGCAAAGTTTGGGAAGTTGACAGAGACGGGCTGAAGTATAGAGTGACAGCAGAAATGGAGAAGTTGTGAGTTGTGAGTTGTGAGGAGGCATTCGTCCTACAGATACACTTAACAGGGGGGGTGGTAGTAGGGGGGCAGGCTTGGTGGGAGTTTGGGGGGTGCGTGAATAGGGGGACAGGCGTGCATGGGGTGGGTAGAAAGCATGTCACCCTATTCCCGCATGCATCCCCCTAACCTGTCCCCCTACTCCCGCGCCCCACCCCCCACCCCCAAGCCTGTCCCCTACTCCCACACCCCCTTAACACATCGAGTTATTGTTGATGACGATGACTTACTTCTATCCGTTTTTTTTTTTTTATAACTATTTCTTTGTGACTTTCGTATAGCCTAAAATAATCACTTGTTGCCAGCCATAAGTCCCACCTTTGGTAAATAATTAGTAAATATCCACACAACATTTTGCGCAATCCTGCTAACACACAGACAGGCAAATACAAACCAAATAAAACCAAACCAAAACAAAGGGATAGAGAGGAGGAAGGTAGAATTAGGAATGAGGGAGAGGTTGAATGAGGTTGATTGATAAAAAGAGAAGGAAGGTAGGATTTGAAATGTAGGAGAGGTTGAATGAGGTGAAGGAGAGAAGGGGGTGGTAGGATTTAGAATGAGGGAGAGATAGGATGAAGTTGAGGAGGGAGAGAGGGATGGAGGGATTTGGAATGAGGGAGAGATAGGATGAAGTTGAGGAGGGAGAGAGGGATGGAGGGATTTGGAATGAGGGAGAATAGTGGTTGAATAGGGTAAGAAGGAATATGGAAAGGAAGAAAAGGAGAAAGTGGAAGGAAGGAGAGAGGTAAGCATGAAAGAAACAGGAAGAGGAAGGAATCTAAGAAAAATAATATTACAAGGAAGAAGGGAAGAAATAGTCAAGGAAGAGGACAAAGAGTAAAAACGAAAAAAAAAAAATGTTAACCACCAATTTAGAAAGACAAAGGAAGAAAGAGTATAATAAATAGTGGTCTCATGAATTCATTCGTGGTGAAGGAAGACAAGAGACGAAAAGTCAAGAAGAAAAATTAATATTAAAGATAGAAGGAGTGATGGAGGAGGACAAAGAGAGGCAAGACAGGGGACCATTTGCCCTAATTAACATACATTACCTTCACTTAACAAGCATTATAATTATTTTATTCTCTTCAGACCAAAAGAAGGAAATGACTTATGGTGGTCCCTGGAATTATCATTTCTGGCTGCTAACTCATTTTTTCTCACCAATTTCTTTTTCTCTCAATATTTTCGTTCCTTTATGGATTTTTATAACTCGTTTTTTTATTATTTTAATTATCTCTCTTTCTTTCTCTCTCTCTCTCTCTCTTTCTCTCTCTCTCTTTCTTTCTCTCTCTCTTTCTTTCTCCATCTTTCTCTCTCTCTTTCTTTCTCCATCTTTTTCTCTCTTTTTCTCTCTCTCTTTTTCTTTCACTATTCCTCTTCCTTTATTTGTTGGTTTTTCTCTTATCGTATTTACCTTCGTTCTCCCCGTCTCAGTTATATTACATTGCTGAATATTTTGGACTATTATATATTCGTATTTCTTTTTCTCTCTTATATCCCAGTTATTATTATTCATCCTTCAAACCTACTTCCACCTTCTCTCATTGCTTGTGTCTTAATATTCTTATGGTATTTATCTCATCCACTTCTCAAATTTAACCCTTAGTTTCTTCTCTTCCTTCTACATACACACACACAGACACACACACACACACACATACACACACACACACACACACACACACTTATATATATATATATATATATATATATATATATATATATATATATATATATATATATATATATATATATATATATATATATATATATATATATATATATATATATATATATATATTTTTTTTTTTTTTTTTTTTTTTTTTCCTTTTTTTTTTTATTCAACTTATCCGATTTAGTGTTCCTTCCTTCCATCATTATTCTTTCATTCCTTCCTTTACTCACTAACACCCTTTTTCCTTCGTTATAGCCTTTTGTAATTCTATTCATTTCTTCCCATTTCCATTCCTTCCTTCCTCCATTTCCTACATCCCTACCTTCCTTCCTACACTCCCTACTTTCCATCCGACACTCCCTATCTTCCCCCACCTCCCCCTTACCTATCCCCACCTCCCCCTTACCTATCCCCACCTCCCCTCACTGCTGGCCTTCATCATTGAGGTGTAATTAAATAAAGCAGGTTCATGAATAATGCAACAATTAATTAGCACGAAGTCTACAAGTTACCTGGCCAACATTCCTGCCCCTTTACCTACTCACTTCCTCCCCTTTACCTACTCACTTCCTAGCTCCCCTTTACCTACTCACTTCCTAGCTCCCCTTTACCTACTCACTTCCTCCCCTTTCCATTCTCTTTTGTTCCTTACTTTTTCTTTTCTTTACTTCTCTTAATAATTTTCCCTAATTGTATTATATCCACTATTCCTTCTCGCCTTTTATATTTCATTGCTTTTTTTATAACTTGTTGCTGCCATCTTAGCATTCTTTTCTTAATCATTCTCTCTCCTTCTCTCTCCTCCTCCTCCTCCTCCTTCCTCTCTTGCTACTCTCCTTTCCATTTTGCTTTTCTTAATTTTCTCCTTTTACATTTGCCTTCCCCTACTACTGCTCTTTTCTCTCTCGATACAAGATGTTCTTTTATTCCCGTTCCTTCCTCCTCCTGACTTCTCCTTTTATTCCGACTCCACCTCCTCCTCAGAATGCCACTGACTCATCATTTCAAAAATATAATTTGGAGCAGTTTCCTGGAAGGGACATGTGTATCACGCCAGCAGACATATTGTGTTGTTTTATGTTGTTGTGTTGTGTTGTGGCGTGGTGTTATGTGTTGTGTTGTTGTTGTGTTGTTGTTGTGTTGTGTTGTGTTGTGTTGTGTTGTGTTGTGTTGTGTGTTGTATTGTATTGTAGTGTAGTGTGGTGTTATGTGGTGTGTTGTGTTGTGGTATGATGTGATGTGGTGTATTGAAGTGTAGTGTTATGTGGTGTATTGTTTTGTGGTGTGATGTGGTGTATTGAAGTGTAGTGTTATGTGATGTGGTGTGTTGTGGTGTGGTGTGACAGTACGTGGTGTTACAATCCAGCCGACTTTCTTCTCCCGTTTCTGTCTCCGGGTATGCTCGTCACCTTCCCTTTATCCACATACACACACATGCATATTCACATGCACACGCGTACAAGGACGAACAAACTCACTCACCCATATATATCGCTACAGTTGCGGCCTAAAAGTTTGTCGTCTCTCACTTGTACGATTTGTGAACTATGAGAATAATGTTGTCGTGAATGAGACGTGACATTTTTCTTCACAATGTTCACCATCATGTCAGAGAGGCAGAGGAACACATACATTGCATTACACAATAATTATTATATTATCTGTATCTACACACAAACAACCACTCTGTATTAACAATGAACATATCCAATACTTTAACTTTACTGAATATTAATTAAGTAAGGATGTCAGTGAAATAAACTGTCTAATTCATACGATATAGCGTAGTGTGATATCGTATAAGGATTGGTTCATAGCTGTGGTGTGGTTTCAGGGAAGTTATGAATGCAAATTGTAGTGTTGCTTGTCTATCTGTTTCTCTGTTTGTCTAATTGATTGAATGACTAACTGTGTTTTAGTCTGACTGTTTGACTGTCTGTTGAATGACTGACTGCTCACTCACTAACTCATTTACTCACCAACTCAGTCGCACACTCATTTACTCACTCGTTGTTTGCATGTCTTCCTGCCTGCTTGCCTGTCTGCCTGCCTGCCTGCCTGCCTGCCTGCCTGCCTTGGCTCAAGGGGTATTTGCATTTTCAAACACGACTAACTTATTCATTCGTCTGTCTATCTATCTATTGGCTTGCCCTTCCTCCCTTCTACACGTGCCTTCATCTCCCTGTCTATCTACTACATGTACTGATTCACTCATATTTCTCCTGCCTTGTCCTTTATTTACCATTGGTTCAGTTCACCCTCTGACCTATTCCCAGATTTATGTATTGATTCATACATATATATTGACTCTTCTGTTTCTCCAAGGCAAATGAGAGAGAGTCTAAATTTTACCCTTTGCATTCCTCCCCCTTATATACTAGACCGTATGTGAGCCTCTTGTGCTGGTATTCTCTCAGCAGGGAAAGTTTGGGTTATATTGGTTTATGCATGTGGAAGTCGATGGTGCAAAGGATAGTAAACTATAATGAAGCATAGTTTAAAATATTATAACTACCATAATGCTGGTGTGCATACATGGCTTTTAATATCATGCAATTATGTATGTCCTTTGTATATAATTATGTACTTGTATAAACGTATTCGAGTACTGTACAAATTTATAAGTGGTATTGGGATCAGGGAGCGAACTATTGGGGGAACCCATTTTTCGAACTGTAATGCAATGCAATTTTCTCTTTTTTCCGAAAGGACATTTTTAGAGTCTAAGCAGTACAGTATTTATCATTCTTTTAATGGTGGCAGATCGTATTAAGGACAGTACAGTATGTTGTTCACTTTTAAATGAGGGACACACTTTTAACTCATAAACTCAGTATATTTTTAATATTTTTTTAATTTATTGACAGCCGTGGAAAATGGCCGCCCCAGTCAGGTTTATATGCTGACAAATTAGCCTATAAAAATGTCGTTCTGCGAAATGACTCGCCAGATGGCCGGAATTTACCCCAGAGAGCCCATCTCATTTCAGGTTTCATCTCGCCTCACTTGTGTATATAATGTTGTTGCTCATATTCTTTGTAGTGGGATCAGCGGGGCATTGTAGGTGTGCAAAGGTGGATGTTCACTCTATATCACCACTTAGTCATGATAAACCATGAAATGGTTATTGAAATTAGGTTTTCCACTGAGCGTATTTTTAAGGCACTCAACCCCTAGTACACATGTTGGTTTATATATATATATACATATTTATTTACGTGGTGATATATAAGGCTCTCTGAATAAGATTAACGTATACACTGAACCAGAGGCTATTGTACTCATGCCATTAGGAGACAAACCTTTCTACGCTATGAAAGGAAATATATATCGTTCTTCAATACATGTGACAGTAGAGCAAACTGTGCTGGTTGACTGAGGGTTGCTGCTCGTTATACATTATTCATGTTATAAACACATCGAGTTATACATCGTTTATTCATGTATGTATGTATGTATGTATAGCTGCACACAATAATGTTTCGTGTCCCATACTTCGGTACAGTTGGCTACAGGAATTCTTACACGGCTATATGGCAAGAGAGGTCATTATTCTGGAAGTACTGCATTGAATGGTCTACCGAGTGGCTCCATGATTGAAAAACAGAAAACCTTATAATAATATTGTATTGCAATTAAGTAGTCTTACATTTTCTATATGTTATAAACCCTCTATAACAACAGCGTGTGTAAGAACTCTTGTGGCCAATAGAACCTTTCAGTATTTCAGTGCTATCGGTGTTTACATTTGAGGTGTAGACGATCATTAGATTTTGGTTTTCATGTATTTCATCACGAAAATGTGTTTGTATTTTCACCCAAAAATAAAATCCGTAAGAAAACTTTATTGGAGGCCAAGACACTTTCTGCTGAGACCCCCGAGCGAACAACAAGACAAAAAAATACTGAAAATGGCATGATACAACGACCAACACGGTCCCTGTTATAAAAGTCACGCCATTCATACATTAATGCAAGGAAAGTGATACAAAAGTCAGTCCTCCATCCATGAATTGTTACTGCCGACTACAGGTTGACAAGTGAGGGGAAGGGAGACGGGTGCCAGAAGCCAACTATCTTGACATCCAGTTTAATGTGAAAGTGCGTGTGAGTTTTTTCTCAGTTTGTGATTATCTGGAAATACTGCCCTACATTGTAACATTGTAAGAAAGTTTAAGGGCAGTCACCAGTATAACAATTGTATTAGATGCTCTCTCTCTCTCTCTCTCTCTCTCTCTCTCTTTCTCTCTCTCTCTCTCTCATATTTTGCAGATTAATGCCAGTTATCAAAGCGTTACATGTGCATGCATGTGTGTTTATGATGAATTTACTTTCGTTACGTCACGTCCCAAAATCCTTTAGAAAGAGACATAACAAGAGGGACGAGAGTACAACAGTACACGTGTAGAAGTGATGGTGTTGAGTAAAGGAATAGATATGGACGATAGATAGAAGGTTAATTATATAGGAACATGTTTAAAGGAGTGTTTGGGTTTGATCACTTTGGGCATACTCGAAGAAAATAATTCCCCCAAACTATGCATACCAAGGAACGAACGAACGGCTGGGCTATACTGAGGCATAGTATATTACATTATTTTGCTACATTGGAACGCCTTGATTCCTCCAAAGTATGCCATGAAACAGGAGGATCAGATGAACAAAAAAAAAATTGCGTTCTGTTGTTGCTTGGAATAGTTTGGAGGAATCAGCTGCTCCAAGTTTACCCGGAAACAGACAACATAGATACTCTCTTTACAGGCACTTGGGTTTGTTGTTTATTTCGACTCTCGTTTGGTCATTATGTGGCAATTGTAAGCATTTGTTTGTATCTGGTGATTTTTGGAAGCAGTGGATGAAGAGCATTACAGGTGATCGTATCGAGGGAGTGGAATAATTATTGTTGATTGGGCATGGTAACGAGGGAGTGGTGGTGGTGGTGAGGAGTGAGGAGTGGCAACGAGGGAGTGGTGGTGGTGATGAGTGGGGAGTGACAACGAGGGAGTGGTGGTGGTGGTGATGAGTGAGGAGTGGCAACGAGGGAGTGGTGGTGGTGGTGGTGATGAGTGGAGAGTGGCAACAAGGGAGTGGCGGTGACGAGTTAGGATGGTGTCGAGGGAAGGATGAGTGGAAAAATGATCGATAAGGTGGAGGTGATAAGAGTGGTTATTACTGTCAAGGGAGAGATGAGTGGGGAAAAATATCAAGGGAGCGAAGTGCTGAGTGGGAGTAGTATTAATTAACGGGAGTGGAGGTGATGAGTGGGAAGAGTATAGAGGAAGTGAAGAGGGCAAGAGTGGAAATAATACAGCGAGTAGGAAGAGTGGACAGGGAGTGGAGGTGAGTGAGTAGGAAGGGTGGACAGGGAGTGGAGGTGAGTGAGTAGGAAGAGTGGACAGGGAGTGGAGATGAGTGAGTAGGAAGAGTGGAGATGAGTGAGTAGGAAGAGTGGACAGGGAGTGGAGATGAGTGAGTAGGAAGAGTGGACAGGGAGTGGAGATGAGTGAGTAGAAAGAGTGGACAGGGAGTGGAGGTGAGTGAGTAGGAAGAGTGGACAGGGAGTGGAGGTGAGTGAGTAGGAAGAGTGGAGATGAGTGAGTAGGAAGAGTGGAGGTGAGTGGGAGTGAGTGAGTGAGTGAAGATTACCGATATACAGTGAGTGAGTGGTCGTCTGATGGTGATTGTAGCTTAGACTTTTATGTAACTCAAAGGTCATGGTGTTATAGGCCAAGGTACGATCACTCTCCATACATACATACACACACACTACAATACAGGGAGCCATCGTAGTGGTTATTGTAGAGATAATCGTAAAGGTGATTGTAAAGGGTCATTGTAAAGGTCATCGTAATGGTCATTGTAGAGGTGATTGTAGAGGTCATAATAAAGGTGATTGTAAAGGACATCGTAGTGGTCATTGTAGAGGTCATTGAAGAGGTAATTGTAGGGGTCATCGTAGTGGTCATCATCTTCCTTCATGCCATATCTTTTCCCACATAATCATTTAGATGAATATAAACAATAATAATACCATAAGTGATAAAGAAACAACAAAATTGGACTACTTTGTTATACAAGTATATATATTTAATTTATATACAATTCATTCGTGTTATTGTAACGCGATTAATTCCATTATGTGTGTAATCTGAAGTTTATTCCCTTATTGAAGCGTGTATGACGAGTTTGTACATTTCAATAACAAAGTTTCCCCAATAATTATTTAGCATGTTATATTAAAACCTCATCGGCCGGTGTTAAATATTGCAGTGTTTATAGTGAAAATAAATGGATATATCAATGCAGGTTTTGTTGAGAGTGCAGTATTTCAACATTAATAGTATTTAATATTGTAGTTCTATTGACTATTTTTTTGTCCTCAGTTTATTGTTTAAAATGTGTAGGTAATAATTTAGTTCGCTGATTTGCTCTTGGTCTCTTAAGGTTTGGAAAGTGTGATCAATTTTCTCCGTGAAATGATGCTTTTTGTGTGGTGATTGGTTTGTCTCTCTGGTTATGTGTCTATTTCTGTCTGGTGTCGATAAGTGACTTTGGTGTGTCCCTCTGTTCTCATGTCTGACTACTATTCTTTTTTTTTTTTTTTTTGGAGTGGTGGAGGGGGTGGGGCGTCTCGTATTGACCTGTCGTGTTTCCTGCCGGCAGAGTTGATTGCCTTCATTATATTATTTCCTGCCTCCCTGCCTCCCACCCTGCCTCTCACCCTGCCATCCTGCCTCTCACCCTGCCTCCTCTCTTTCCTTCATTCAGTGGTTGTTTCTTACTTAACTACCTGTCTCTCTCTCTGAGTACCTATCCTATTTCTTGCCTGATTTCCTTCATTCCTGTTTTCCTTCATTTCTACCTCCATCTCTATTTGTCTGCCTTCCTGCTTTCCTGTCTGCCTGCCTGACTACCTGCCCGACTACCTGCCCGCCTTCCTACCTGCCTGCCTGCCTTCCTGCCTGCCTGCCTTCCTGCCTGCCTGAATAGCCTCTTAACTACCCTACCTTCCTGCATACCTTCCTGTCTGTCGAGTCTTAATCTTCCCTTCTAGCAATCTCTGCACGCCCTTAATTGCCTCCCCTCCTTCCACTTGCCTTGATCTGCCTGCCCGTCTGCCTACCTTCCTCACTTCTCTTCCTGCCTTTCCTTCCTGTCGTCCCTGCCTTCCTTCCTACCTGCCTGCCCCTTACAGATCTAGCCTTTCCTCTACATATATGCTTTCTATTTCCATTATACACCCGTTTCCCTACATAACTATTTTCCTCTATCTCCTCTTTAACAGTTCACCTTTCTTTCTCTCTTGCCTTCTCATATTTTATTCTCTTTCATCTCTCTCGCACCTTCACTCCTTCCCACCTTCCAACCTCAAACACATTATTTTTACTCTCTCCTTCTCGCAGTATTTCATTCCTTCTCAGCGTCTCCTCTCACCAGCCCTTTTCTCTCTCTCTCCTCCTCCCACCAGCCCGTTTCTCTCTCTCCTCTCCTCTCACCAGCCCGTTTCTCTCTCTCCTCCTCCCACCAGCCCGTTTCTCTCTCTCCTCTCCTCCTACCAGCCCGTTCCTCTCTCTCCTCTCCTCCTACCAGCCCGTTCCTCTCTCTCCTCTCCTCCTACCAGCCCGTTTCTCTCTCTCCTCTCCTCCTACCAGCCCGTTCCTCTCTCCTCTCCTCCTACCAGCCCGTTTCTCTCTCTTCTCTCCTCTCCTCTCACCAGCCCTGTTCTCTCTTTCCTCTCCTCCCTTCCTGTTCCTACATTCATTTTCTCTCTCTAGACGTCCTTCCCTTGCTTGTTCTTGCTTCCCTTACACCATATCTCTCCTTCCCTTCTGTACTCTTCATCTCCTTTCGTCCCTACTTGAAGATTGTTCCCCTTCCTTCATACCCTACTTTCTTCCTTCCTTCCTTCATTTTTCCTTTCTTCCTTCCTTTCTCCTATCTTCCTTCCTTTTTCCTTTCTTCCTTCCTTTCTTACTTCCTTTTTCCTTCCTTTTCCCTTTCTTCTTTCATTTTTCCTTTTTTCCTTCCTTTTTCCATTCTTCCTTCCTTCTTTCTTTCTTTTTATTTCTTTAGTTCTTTTTTTCTTTCTTCCTTCCCAACTTCTTTCCTTCTTCCATTTTCTCCTATTCAATCTACTCCAATTGCTTCTACCATTTCCTCTCATCTCACCTCTCTCCTCCTACCTAGCTTACATTCCTTCCCCCATCACTCTTCACCTTCAAAACGTCTACCACCTTAGTTACTCTTTTCCCTTCTTTCCTCCTCCCAGTCCCTCCCTCCCTCCCTTCCTCCCTCCCTAATCTTTTCCCTTCTTTCCTCCTCCCAGTCCCTCCCTCCCTCCCTACTCTTTTCCCTTCTTTCCTCCTCCCAGTCCCTCCCTTCCTCCCTACCTACTCTACATGTCTAGATAATGATTACCCTCTAAAGGTAATTACCACACTACCTACTTAAATAATTGTATACTCAACTACATCAACATTACCTTACATCACTCTCCAGCCACTCTCAACCAGACTTCTTGTTACCAACCTACCTACCTAAACTCACTCATATATCTACCTAAACTCACTCATATATCTACCTAAACTCACTCGTATATCTACCTAAACTCACCCATATATCTACCTAAACTCACTCATATATCTACCTAAACTCACTCGTATATCTACCTAAACTCACCCATATATCTACCTAAACTCATCCATATATCTACCTAAACTCACTCATATATCTACCTAAACTCACCCATATATCTACCTAAAATCACTCATATATCTACCTAAACTCATCAATTTTCCAACCTACCCATTCACCCATTTACCTACCTACCTACCTAAGTCCATCCATTTGCCTACCTACACATGCACTCACCATCCCTCCCATTCACCAACCTATCAACCCACCCAACCATTGACACCATTTACCTTGCAGTCCACCCACTCACTCATTCATCTATTTATCCACCCACCCACCCACCAGAAACTTTATCTATAATACCTATCTTCCTACGAGTGCTCCCTTACCTACCTACCTACCTACCTACCTATCTATCTCACTACCGCTCTATCTTCCTACGAGTGCACCCTTACTTACCTACCTACCTACCTACCTATCTATCTATCTCACTACCGCTCTATCTTCCTACCTACCACCGATTACCTACCTACTAATCTACCAACGGTGTTTGGAGGATTAAAACTCATTAGTGAGATTAAAGTAATTCCTCCGTGCGGGTTCGCCTGAAATAATTATAGATATCAATTATAGGGCACTGTAATTATATTTTTTCTGCACCCACCTTCGTCTGTGTGTGGGGGGGGGTGGGGGGGTGGGGGGGTGGGGGGGAGGGTAGGGAGAGGAGGTAACTGGAGTGGTAGGGAGTATTGGGAGAGGCTACTGGAAAGGGGTACTGGTAGGAGGTACTGGGTTGTGTACTGGGTGAGGAATTGGAAGGAGTACGGTACACTCACGATCAAAATTTCTGCATCGGTGGAGTGAATAAATAAAAATGAGACATGTGAGTGAATCATATGAATCATTATTTGGGACCGACTGCCATAGTTACACAAAAATGTTCGAGGCTGTTTCACATAAAGGTGTTGATGGACTATATACACCCCTTCGTGGGAAAAAAATACATACGTGTGAAGGGGGTTAAACACATCATCGAAAAACTCTTTAATAATTCAGATTTACAGATATAAGAGTAAATTATTTTCCATTCTCTTTGACCTGTGAGACTCCCCAAACCAACCAGTCATTATAATCACCTACACGTGGCCTAGACAGTCGCTTCTCTATCACCAACACCATCACTTGACTTTCACTGTTATTACTATCACTGTCGCCTCACTATCACCACCAGTATTAGGTCTTCGTCACTACACTATCGCCTCCATGCCACCACCACCACCACCACCTTGCAATCACCATCACCACGTCCTCACCATCACTACCATTATCACCTCACCACCACAACCCCCCCTTCCACCACCACTATCACCTTACCATCACCACAACAATCACACCACCATCACCTGACAACTCACAATGTACAATCACTGCCATCACTTCACTTTCGCCACCTCACCACAATACCCACGATCCTTTTGGAAGACAGAAATAGCCACAATGAACCCTTAAAGATGTCTTCTCTCTCTCTCTCTCTCTATCTCTCTCTCTCTCTCTCTCTCTCTCTCTCTCTCACACACACACACACACACACACACTGTACACACACACACGTACACACACACACACCTCTCTCTCCCTCTCTGCCATTTTACAACAAAGAGACAATTTTAATGACATGTGTCAAACTGTGTATAATTAATGCTTCAAGTCCCAGGCTCATTTGTGCCTCCAATATTAGTTCATCATCAACGAAAAAAACCCAGGACTGTTGTGTAATCGAAAAAAAAAAAAATTGTAGGCCAAGTGATTCCTCCAAATCTTGTCACAAAACAGGAAATACACTTGAGGAGTGTGAGTGTTTCCTGGTATAGTGAGGAGTAAACAGTAACCTGCTGCTCCTAATATTGTTTCCTCAGTGGACTAAAATTATCAACAATTTAGTTTTATATAGTACAAGTCTATTTAGACAATGCTAACTTTTGGTGTCTGTAAAGCTGCCCCCAGGAAAGTTTAATGGTGTTTAGTTTGTCAAAATGTAAATAACAAAGAATGGAGACATATTACAGTTATCGAAAAAATAATAGTAATTAATGAAATTGATCTCGAGTGCATGGTAGCATTCAGAAAGTCGAAATTCAATTACGTATCGAATAATCTCATGTATATATTATAACTCATTGAACTACTCTAGGGTTATCTAATATATATATATATTAGACCCTTTGAAATAGACTACAGAGGATTACAAGATTTCTATCCAATATCTCCACTGATCGTTGAAATGACAGATATCCTGGTAATAAAATGCCACGTTATATAAACCAAACCTAATTTAGGCAGCGTTCTCTTATGAAACATTCGGCCAGGACTGTAATCAAGCCACGAATCCAATGAATTCACCAAGTCCAATACTCCGAAATTACGTACCCGAGTACAGTCAAGGACATTAGTTTGTTTACCTTGTCTTTCTGCTGCCAACACACAACATAATTGATAGAAAATGTTATTGAGAGGAAAGTAAGATATGTTGCACTGAGCCAAGGCCTGTATGGAGTGTGTATGCTGTGGTATCGTTAAAAAGTCTTATTATGAAGACATGCAGATTGGAAAATGGGCCAGAACTTTTGTCTGCGTATGTACCGGTACCACAGATAGATAAATTGAAATCAGTCTTAAATTCAACCCGTCGAGATGAGTTGAAGACCCCATGCAGGACCTCGGTAGTATACACTATGACTTCGATGGTAAATAATAATTATGACCGTAACCTTCCCAATTCAATGGTAAAGCAGGTAGGTGTTGTTGGGCTTCATTAAATCACAACTGTGTTACTGAATGACATAATGAGGTGTTGTCGTCTCTAATGACTTTGATTACACGTCACTTTGAGCTTTTGCCAGTCATGTATTATCGCTAAAGGGTTAATTATTCTATAGAGGACGAAGTGAAGGGCTTCTAATTCCTCATAACTGTCTTAAAAAATAAACACACACATACACAGACCGGATCCAGTACAAGGTTATTAAGCTGGCAGATACAATAATGACCAGTAGTTCTTCCCAAGGCTTTTATAGAGTTGTCAATCGATGCAAAAAATTTCTGGGTGGCCAGGTGGGCCGTATTGTTTACCAGCATAACCTCAGTCAGTCGGGTCGGGTTTGGTATAGTTTCCAAAGATCGAGGAAGCACTAGCTATCGACCGCTACTGTACCGGCAGTGAAGGAAAGGCCGGGTCTAGTCCAGGTAGCCTAGTTCCCTAAAGCTGCGTGTCTCGTCGTTTTAGAGGTGGATGTGGGGTAATCCCTTTTTATGGTCAAATCGAAGGGGTGGCTGGCGGTTCCTCCAACAATGTGCCAGAAGACAGACCACTTCAGTATATAAAATTATGCGAGTAGAGGAATATTTTGTTCTGTGTATAGTTTAGAGTTTAGAGGAATTAGTAGCACTCCTCTGAGAGTATCCCCTTAACTTTGACATTGCCCAGTAATCACCCCTATATCCTGTGGCTTTGCATCTATTTAATTCTCTCTCTCTCTCTCTCTCTCTCTCTCTCTCTTCTCTCTCTCTCTCTCTCTCTCTCTCTCTCTCTCTCTCCTCTCTCTCTTTCTCTCTCTCTCTCTCTCCTCTCTCTCTCTCTCTCTCTCTCTCTCTCTCTCTCCTCTCTCTCTCTCTCTCTCTCTCTCTCTCTCTCTCTCTCTCTCTCTCTCTCTCTCTCCTATAATTATATGCAGTTAGCTAAGTATGAATTGCGACAACTTTGATGGAACGTTAAGCATATTAATGTCTGTAGTTGTTTGTAGGAATCATATATGTGTAATTCAGAAATAAATCCAATTTTCTATTATTGCATTACTATCCTTACGAATAGTTGTGGATGTTAATGTTGTTTATATTCTATCAAGATTTGTCGCAGTTCATATTCTGGCATCTGTATAAGGAAAGATAAAATTTGAATGTACTGTACACAAATGTTTGAGTGCAACGAAAATAAAAAGTGCGAGTAAGAGCCAAGGTGAGTATAGGTGTATATGAGAGCCAAAGAGAAACGGAGGGAGAGTGAGAGTTAAAGGGACTGTGAGAGCAAGTGAATTAGCAGCGAGAATGTGAGAATGAGTGAGTGAGTGAGTGAGTGCCTTCCTGTGAGTGCAGGTACAGTGAGTGGACGAGAGGGAATGTAATAAGAGGAGTAATGCACACTAAGATAACAAATGGAAGAGAATTGGAAACCGAAAAAAAAATATATATTTATATTTTGCAAGCACATTAACACACATACACACAAACAATTAAACCCCAACACACATAAACAAACAGGTATGAACACACACATAAACAAACAATGAAGAATACAAACACAAACAAACAAACAAACACCGAACACACAAGCCCAATAAGAAAACCTACACGTCCAAATAGTTAATCAAAAACAAGACCAACTTAAAAACCCCTTCCAGATAGTTTAGCCTCCAAACGCGCCTATGAATTCGTCCGGCGCAAAGTTGTGAGAGCAAGTTTGTGGGAGTGTTGGAGAAGTTTGGGAGCAAGGGGTGGTGGTGGAGGGAGCGGGGCGGGTGGAGTTGGTTGGTTGGTGGGAGGGAAGGGAAGGAGGGAAGGAGGGAGGAGGGAGCCCTGTCTTTGTTTCCTAGTCTGTTTGTGTTCCTCCATTATACTATAGACTACTGACTGTTGTTGTTTTGTAGGTTACCGTGTATTGTTAATTCATCGAGTCAATCTCTCCCTGTAATATATATACTGTAAGCAAGGGGGGTCCGGCCCCTGTTCTGCCCCGATTTCGGGAGAGAGGGCTTCCCATGCTAGGAAGGTCGCAGTGAGAGACCAGACTAAATGTTTCCCATGCATTACCCCGTAGGGGGGTATTGCCTGTAGTAATGTGAACAATACTTTAAGGGTTTTAGCGCCCCTTCGGCCCCAGCCACTAGCTTTCAGTTCTTCAACTGTCCCTCTTTTATTTTTATTTCCTTTCTGCTTGCTGTCACACCTCTCTATCACCTTTTTTGGCGCTATAGGACCTCGAGTTGCGGCGCCTAATATCCATCAATCAATCAACCCTCATTTGTTACTCCTCCGCCTCATTGTCCTCCCCACCTCTTTTCCTCATTGTCAACCCCTCTCCTCTTCCTCCTCTTCGCTCCCTCACTCCTCTTCCTCCTTAACCCTCCACTCTTTCTCTTTCTTGTCCCCCATTCTTCTTCCTCGACCTCCCACTCCTCCTCCTCTTCCCTCTCAAACTTCCTCCTCCACGACCTTTCACTCCTTCTCTTGTCCCTCAAACTTCCTCCTCCTCCTCGACCTTCCATTCCTTCTCCTCCTTGACCTTCCACTCCTTCTCCTTCTCCTCGACCTCCTAAACCCTCCTCCTTCTCCTCCTCGCTTCTCACTTCTCAACAATTCACCTTCACACAACACAAGTGATTTTCAAGGACCCTGTGCCAAACTTGAGCTGCCTTGCCATCAGATACTTATTTCTGAGCTAAAGAGGGCAGCTGTGCGGGTGAGCTCTACGTCTCAAACTCCTCCTCCTCCTTCTCCTTCTTGCCTAACCCTACTATATCATCTCATCCACTCGTTTTCCTTCATTTCCTGCCTCACCATCTCTTTTGAATCTCCTCCTCAGGCCTCATCTCATCACCTGTTTTCCCCCCCTTTCCCTGCCTCATATATTTTGCCTCACCTATTCCCTCACCCTCTCTTGTTGTCTCGCCTCACCTTCCCCTGCTTCACCACCTCCTGCCTCACCTCATCCAGTCTTGCTTTAACTTCTCCTGCCTCAATCCTTCCTGCTATCTGATGCTTCTCACCCCTTTCAACTTCTTTACTTATTCCTGCACCTGTCTTCCTGCCTGCTGCCTTCCTCCCTCCCTCTCTCCTCCCTCCCTTCTTTCCTTTCCTTCCTTCCTTCCTTCCTTCCTTCCTTCCTTCCTTCCTTCCTTCCTTCCTTCCTCCATCTTCTTGCCTGCTGACCTATTTGCCTCCCCTCCTCCTTGCCGAACTAACTACATACAGTACCTGCCTGCCCGTCCGCCTTCCTCCCTATACCAATCTGCCTGTCTGTCTTCTGCACCTGCATGCTCTCCCCTGTTTCACTTCCTTCTTCTTATCCCTGACTTTCTACATTGTGTTTTCTCTTTGACTCCATCTTTCTCTTTCCTTGCATTTCTCCTCCTCTCTTTTCCTCCCTCACTCTTCCTTCTCCTCTCCTTCTTTCCGATTACCTTCCTTCCTTCCCTCTTTTTTACTCCCAGTATCTCAGTTCCCTTCCTTTCCTACAAGAACACTCTATTCCTCCTGTTTCCCCTCCTCTTTCCTTCCCTTCACTGTCTACCTGTCTTCATTTACTTTTCCCGACCCTTCCTATCCTTTCCTCTCCTTCACGTCCACGCCTTCCCTCAACTCCCGTCTCAGCAATCTGCTCGACACTTCTGCACACTCCTTAAGATTCAGCCTGCCTACATTTTTACCAGTGCACCCAGCAATCCTACAAGACGAAAGATGTAAGGTAGTTTATCTATGGTTATGCTACTTCCTAACAATTCCGTTTATTTATTTTTCAGGTTTAATCCAGGCAGTTGACCCCATGTCTGTCTTTCTGTCGATTTTATATTCCTGCATTTAATTATATAGGCCTGCCTACCTTTCTCTTTTTACAAGTATATTTCTATAAATATAATCACCTATATATTATATACATTCCTGTATCTTTCTGTATCGATTCGTCTAATTAATCTACACATATATCTGTCTCGCTATCTATATACCATACCACTATATATGTTTTCTATTCTTATTGATCTATTTATCTTATGACTGCCTGTCTATTCTCTTCATCGCTCCGTCTGTACTGAATATCCTCCTGTTGTTCTGAATATTCTTTACCATTATTTCTGTTTTTTTCTCCTTTCTGTCTTTGTAATCCTGTCTTCCCTGTGTATCTCTTTCCTCTTTTCCTCCGTCCTCCATTCTTCCTCACTCCTGCTGTCCCCTCGTTGCCTACACTGCTCCCCTCCCCCTGTTGTCTCTATACTATTACCCCATCACTTCTCTCGGCCCCCTCTTATTCCCTCTACCCTCCACCATAACCCCTACCCCTGCCCTCCTCTCATTCCTCCTACCCCTCATCCCCACCCCTACCCCTGCACTCTCTCATTCCCCCTGCACCCTCTCACTCTCCCGTCCTCCTCTCACTCTTGCCGTTTCCTTTCGTTTCGTCTCCTCTCTTCTGCCCTCTATGACTCCCCCCCCCCCCTGGTAAAAAGTGCAGTGTGTACAGGTGTGGCGGGTGTCATGGAGGAGTCACAGGGGCGGGGATTACAGCACCTCTCCAGGGGATTACGGCATGGATATACCCAATTAATTTGCCTGGATTATCATGGCGTTTCCAGTGTCCTTCCCACGACCCCTGTGTCTGTCCCATTTTGTGTACCTCCCTGTCTGTCTGTCTGTCTGTCTGTGTGTCTGTCTGTGTATCGGGATGAGCCAGCCTTTGCTCTAATACCATAATGGTAGCCATTGTTCCCAAGGCTGTCACTGAGCCACGACAGTCACCTGGATTACCTGACTATCCGATTACCTTGCCCTGACCTACAACTGTCTGATTGCACCTCCATTCATGCTACCTCTTTTTTGCGACCTTTATCTGACGGCCGGTGTCAGTCCATCATTGACTCCACCCCAGCCTCCCACTATAAGCCTATGATAACCAGTACAGTGTCCGTCTCACACTGACAGTGGTGAGTACCAAAATGTTTCTCTTGACTTGGGTTATTATTGTATGGTACAGTGGTGTCCATACCTATGTGTTTCTCTTATCATGTCACCACATTGAAGATTGGGTCATTATCCATTCTACGAGGATATTAATGTCATATAAATAATAAGATACAGTTGAGGAACAAATTAACGTCGAGAAAGAGAGATAAAGAGAGAGAGAGATAGAGAGAGAAGGAGAGAGAGAGAGACAGAGAGATAGATAGATAGATAGATAGATTTTTCTTGCCACTCGCTTCTCCCCTTGGCATACAATCCATAAAACCGAGCTACATCAAGGGGAGAGAGAGGGAACCTTGACAGACAGTATGTAGATATAAAAACACTCTTGAAGGAGGAGGAGGACGAGGAGGAGGACGAGGAGGAGAGGAGAGGAGGAGAGGGAGGAGGAGGAGAGGAGGAGGAGAAGGAGAAGGAGAAAGAGGAGGAGGAAGAGTAGTAGTAGTCTATATTGATGACGTATAGCTGCTCAATGTTTTTCCAAGTCGAGCGAAGAACCAATAAAAGACGGATCGATCCCCATATATTGTTTACATTTATTAACTACTCTCGTGGATGTGTATCATCTCTCGACATACACATATACGTCACTGAGAGAGAGTCTGAGTGTATTTACATTGATTCCTTTGATGGTATTGTTATTTTAAGAGAGTTTCCTACACACGACACATCATAGAGATTGTACTTTTATTTGTATATCGATTCAGTCATGTTTACTACCGGAAGGAAACAGTTAACATTCGCCTTAAAGAGGGTAATAAAGTTTAGAAATATTGGAGCGTCTTTATTCCTCCAGAGTATGCCAGGAAACAGGACGGACCAAATTAGTAAAAGTAATGGTGGTCTGTTACTTGCAATCGTTAGGAAGAATCAGTTGTTCCAGATTAATCAACACGGTAGTACCACCTTAAAAAAACACCCTATATGTGTGTCATGATCTTGTCCACTATCATGATTGGAATACAAAAGTGTCCAGAAAGTTAATGAAATAATCCATTTTGAAGTCCTTTGTGTGTGTGTGTGTGTGTGTGTGTGTGTGTGTGTGTGTGTGTGTGTGTATATGAGTGAGTGAGTATGTGTGCGTGCGTGCGTGCTTATTTTATTCTATTTCATCATGTACAGTCTCCTGGAAACCTGTTCCATAATTCAAAGACTAATATTAGACTTGTGTAGAATGATATTCATTACCCACACATAATTATGTCCATGTGTTTTTTTTCCTCTCTATCTCGCTCTTCCCTCTTTTCTGACTTGCAATTAATATATTTTTTTGTTCTTCTCTTTTTTCTTACATATAATAATTATATTTTCTTGTCCTCCTTTTTCAGACTTTTAATTATTTTTTTCTTGCTCTTTCGCTTCCCACTAATTAGATACGGTAGTTATTTTCCTCGAACATTGGTCCCAGTTATTTGATTAATTATATCCTTAATTTTCTCTGTCTGTGTTCCATAAAACTCTTTTATTTGTATAGATCGTGCCTCTCTCCCTCTCTCTCTCTTGCTCTGTCTGTCTGTCTGTCTGTCTGTCTGTCTCTCGTTATTTTCTTCCAATATTTTCTCCTCTGCTTTTTACTCTGTTGTTTCTGCTGTGATGTCCCTCGTTGTATTTTTTTCCAGCATATCCTTCATTCTTTCTTCCTTACATCCTTATTTCCTTACCTCCTTCCATCCTTCATTTAACCCTAAAGGCACTTCGTTCCTTTCTGTTATTCTTCCATACCTCCATTCCTTTTTACATCCTTTCTTCCTTCGTTCCATCCATCCTTACCTCCTTTTCATCCATCCTTTCTTCCTTCTTTTCATCCATCCTTTCTTCCTTCTTTTCATCCATCCTTACATCCTTTCTTCTTCCTTTTCATTCTTCCTTACATCCTTTTCATCCTTACTTACATAATTTCTTCCTTGTTTACATCCTTTCTTCCTCATTTTCATTCTTCCTTACATACTTACTTCCTTATTTTCATCATGCCTTCTTTCTTTTTTCCTTTTCATGATTCCTTACATCCTGTTTTCCTTATTTTCACACTGCTTACCATTATTTTTTTTTCATTTCATCTCTCCTTTTTTTTTTCTTTTCTTTTCTTCCATTCTTTCTTTCATCCCTCTCTTTAACGTCACTCACCCCCCACCTCCTTCTCTTCCAGTTCTTCCCCGTTCCTCCACCTCCCTGTTCGTTGTGGGACCTAACAAAGACACAATAGACTGACTGCCGTGACGCCCTCCACTCCTTCCCATTTCCTCATCTCCATTTTTTTTTCTTCATTTCCTCCTCCTCCTCCTCCTCCTCCTCCTCATGATCCTCCTCCTCCTCCTCTTCCTCCTCCTCCTCCTCCTCCTCCTCCTCCTCCTCCTCCTCCTTCCTTTCTTCTCATTTTTCCCCTCCTTCTCCGTTGATACATGCCTTCATTATTTTTTATTATTTTTCTTTTTCCACATTGAGGATTTTAGTTTTGTTTCTTAATTTTTATTCATGTTCTCATTAATGCAAAGTATCTAACTTTCTCATTTTGGTTTAGCTTCCCTTGTTTTAAAATTACAATGATATTTCGTTTTGTAATTCTTGCATGTTGTTATTATTATTATTATTATTATTATTATTATTATTATCATTATTATTATTATTATTATTATTCCTGCCGCCTCTCTTCCATTTTTGTTCATTCTTGTCCTACTGCTTTCCTCTCTTCTTTCATCTTATTTTCTTGTCTCTCTGCTCTATAGTCTTTCTATTTTCTTTTTTTCTTGTATTTTTTCTTTACCCTCTCCTCCTCCTTCCTTTACTCTCCTCCTTATCTTCCTCTCTTTGGTCTCTTCCCTCTTTTCTTTCTATTTCCTTCATGCTTGCTGTCTCACCTCTCTATATCTTTTTCTGGCGCTATATGACCTCGCTGTTACGGCTCCTAATATTAATCAATCATCAATATTCGGTCTCTTGCTCTCTGCCTCTTACATCTTCTTTTCTTTCTTTCACCCTCTCCTTTTCCCTTTACTCTCTCTCTCATTTCCCTCTCTTTGGTCTCTTCTCTCCGCTCCTCCACCTTTCTCTCTTTGGTCTCTTTCTCTCCGCTCCTCCACCTTCTTTTCTTTCCACCTCTTCGCTCTCCTCCTCATTCCTCCTCTTAGTCCCTCTGGCTCTTCCCCCATCATCCTTTTATTTCTTTCTGTTCGTCTATTGTGCCATTTCATCCTGTCGATTTTTATATATTTTTTTTATTCTTTAGCCTCTTTCTATTACCATATTTCCACAGATATTCTTCCCTTTATTGTATTCTTCCTTTTTCCTTTGTTGTTATTTTCTATACTTCATTTCTATACTTCTTAGCATTATTCTTTACTCATTTTAATATTTACTGTTTTTATTTTTCCACTTTCTTAAATATATAAATTTCTTTACTATACATTTCATTTAATTTGTGTTCGTCTGATGTATTCTTGTATTTTAATCTCAGTACGTTTTAATTATTTCCCCATTTATCCCCTTTCCTCCATAGTTGTTGTTGTTGTTGATGTTCTCCGGGGCAGAATGGCCTCCTGTCCCACAGACCCCCGGTACGCTCTGGTCGCAGTGAAAAAATATAAATTAAATAAATGAAGGCTGGCCCTATATGTTCTGGGCTACCGAAGTACATCCAAGTGAAATGGGACAGAGCTTACTGGACCAGGGAGTCTGGGGGCCTCCGACCGCCAGGGAGATTGGGGGAAGGTCTTTGATCCCATAGCCAGTGCTGTGGGCTCAAGTCCATGTTACCACAAGAGCTACAAGTAAAATCAGCCCTGAAGGGACAATAAGGGGGAGGGAGTTTACACTGCTGCATGCAGGGAAATGCACCACCGTGTGCTGGCGATCCACACAGCAGTGAGAGAAAAAAAAACCCTCCTGTTGCAGTACACCTCACGTGGATTTGTAATCCATGTGGGCAGATCTCGTCAAATCCACTAGAAAGTGACCAGATCCTACAACAATCTAAATTTATTTTGGCCTTTTTGGGATGGCTGGTATTCACAGGGAATAAAGTCAGCCCCACTGGCCAGTTTCCTCCATAGTTATCGGACACACTTCATACACCACATATAATTTCTATAATCGTCCATTTCTTCTTCATTCACTTGAAATTTATTCATATTCCTTTTCTCCTTTTTATCTCATTTTTTTTTATTAGCTTGTGTATATTTGTCTATCTAACTATTCCTCATCTCTCACACTCTGCTCATCCCCCCTCCTAGCCCACCTCCCAGCTCGCATTCTATCCCCCTTTCTTCCCCTCCCAGCCCCTCTCCCCTCCGAGCCCTCTTTCTGTCACATTCCACCCCTAGCATCCCCTCTGATCCCCTCCACACCTCCTGCTCCCATCCACCCCTGCTCTCCTCCCCACCTTTCCAGCTCCCCTCCCAAGTCCCCGTTCATAGGATGTTGTTAACAGGATTTATTTGTCGATTGGAAGCATTCGAATTTTGCACCCGAACGTTCAGGAATTCAGACTTTGTTGTATTCCATTTTGTTTTAGTGAGAGAGAGAGAGAGAGAGAGAGAGAGAGAGAGAGAGAGAGAGAGAGAGAGAGAGAGAGAGAGAGAGAGAGAGAGAGAGAGAGAGAGAGAGAGAGAGAGAGAGAGAGAGAGAGAGAGAGAGAGAGAGAGAGAGAGAGAGAGAGAGGAGAGAGAGAGAGAGAGAGAGAGAGAGAGAGAGAGAGAGAGAGAGAGAGATAGAGAGAGAGAGAGAGAGAGAGAGAGAGAGAGAGAGAGAGAGAGAGAGAGAGAGAGAGAGAGAGGAGAGAGAGAGAGAGAGAGAGAGAGAGAGAGAGAGAGAGAGAGAGAGAGAGAGAGAGAGAGAGAGAGAGAGAGAGAGAGAGAGAGAGAGAGAGAGAGAGAGAGAGAGAGAGAGAGAGAGAGACAGAGAGAGAGAGACAGAGAGATAGATATAGAGACAGAGAAAGAGATAATTTGATTAGTATTTTTGACTCTTGTATTTTTAATATAAGTTTTATGAACGGATTACCTGAAATGTATTATATATCACTTTTCAAAAGGCTCCGTGTTTTGTCATGTTGTTAGGAGCTGAAGTTTGGATTTACCTAAAAACATGTTGCTGAATTTTAGATTTCAATATTTACCTCAGACGTATTTCAGGGGCCGGTCAGGATTTTTTGCACACATATTTGCTTCTTTCTATTTGACAAAAGTTTTCGTTTCTTTCAGATTTTTTTTTTTTTTAGATTATAATTTTACTAATAATAGTACTGTTTGTGACGTTCTAAAATACGAACTCTCGAATTATTTTATTCTAGTTATATATTCCAGAATTGTATTGATATTCATAAGTGCCTGATTTAATTAAACAACATAATTTTTATTCACTTTAATATCTTTATGTTTTAGAACACTTGATGAATTGCAGAGCTTTATTGTAACCGTGAAATTTTGGCCAACTATAACATATAATTTATATCTTCATTCATTTTTCCAATTTATTTAGGGAGGTCACTCGAAATAGGCATCATTTTTGTGCCGATCAATGGGTCATTTACCTGTATATATAGTTTCGGTTACCGATTTTAACGTAATGTGTACTAATTAAACAACGCCAGTGCTACAAATTGCTTCTCCTTTTTTATTTATTTAATTATATAATCGGAATCCTTCATTGCGGTCACTATAAATTTCCTCGGTGTTGTTGGCTATAATGCAGCTGTGCGTCATTATCACCCCAAATGTGCGTCGCCAGTACACAACCCTGCGTCACTGGTACCTAACCAGTGCATCATTAGCGTCTGAGAACTGCGTACGTGACCACTAATATTGCGTCTCCAGCACCCGAATTATGCGTCCACTACCACTCGTACTATGCGTCGCTACCACTCGTACTATGCGTCACTACCACTCGTACTATGCGTCGCTATCACTCGTACTATGCGTCGCTACCACTCGTACTATGCGTCGCTACCACTCGTACTATGCGTCACTACCACTCGTATTATGCGTCGCTACCACGGCGAATTATGCGGCACTTCCATCCGAATTATGCGTCAGTTCGGAACATTTGATTTCGGCCCAGAGCCCCAATCCGGTTTATGAGGGCCGGGTGTCGGGCTGGCCGGAACAGTCCACCATTGAACCCGAATTACGGACTCATTTTCCAGTTGGGATGGGCGAGGAGGACAGAGGCGAGCTGGCGTGGGTGGCGAAGTGAGGTGGAGGTTGGTTGGTTGGAGTGGTAGTTGGGGGGTATAGGAGTGGAAGGGTGGGTTGGTTGGAGTGGTAGTTGGGGGGTATAGAGTGGAGGGGCTGGTTGTATGGTTGTTTGGTTGGAGCGGTGGTATGGTGGGGGTTGATGCAGGTGAAAAGACTTGGGAAGGGATGTGGGTGTGGAGTGATTATTATATATGAAATGAATCTAATTTGGGGAGGAATTTGAGGAAAATAAAATGCCGGGTACGGATAAGAGGAGGAGAAGCAGGAGTAGGAAATAAATAAAAGTAAGAGATAAACGGTTAAGGATGAAAACAAAAAACAATTATATACGCAAGTAGTAAAAATGTGAGTGATATTTTTTCTTTTACATCTGCCTTGTCACACCAACACCACCTGCATAGCCTCACTTACCACATCGAAAAATCTCCTCTTATGGCCTTCTTCTTTTCTTCCTGTCAGGCATTCCTTCCTCAATATATCCCTTCCTATTATATCCATCATCACTCTACTATTCATACATGCCCTACTGTTATATAAGTAAAATAAATAGGTGGAAAGGGACCCTACATATGAGAAGAGAGGCTAGAAAGATAAAAGGGATGTAGAGGGAGAAGAAGAGAGAACGGTATGTGCAAAATGAAAAGTAACACAAGGGGAGAACATGAGTTAAGAAGGGTCGACGTCAAAGTAGGTAAAAGGAGGAGGGGCCGCTGAGGGAAAAGTCTTTGCATAAATTTGCATAGATTCACAGACCTTTTGGCTTCATCCCCGTAGGCCCCGCTCTTAAAACCACTTATAGAAATAAAGTAGAACTAAAACATTATTTATTTATAAGCCCCGTCGTAAATATAGCAAAGCCCGAAATTGTGACAGGTTTCGGGTTTTGATTTTAGTCATTATGTCTCAGGATGGATCTGGAGTTGATGTATTGTAGGCTTTCTGGAACTAATAAATGCTAAGAGTCAGGCTCTCTTTCTGTCTCTTATTTGCCATTCATTTTTCTGTTTGTCCACTACCTCCTGCATTTTCTCAGCAGTCCTTTTTTTTGTCTTCCTATTTTTTCTGCTGTGACCTACTTTCTTTTATTTTATTCAACTTATCTTCCTGTTCCATTACTTGTTCCTTGTAACCTTTCTTAAGTCCTTTCTTCCTTTCCTCATTTTTCCATATTTCCTTCTTTCTCCATCTTTCCACTTAATATCTCCAAAGATGCAATTAGGGTCATACTCACTGGATACCTTGTTGAAAAAAAAGTAGGTATTACCGATTGAGAATTAGTGTGGCTCGATCCTCATCATTATAGAATTACCTCTGACAATCGACTCATCATCCTCACCACTACCATCGCTCACCCGGCTCTGTTTTTCACCACTCGCCTGGCCCCCCAAAGTCACACCTGCAGCCCTATAAAAGGTCGAATTTAGGTCCAACAGAAAGTTTTATAGTAAGGTAAGTCGTAAGAGAATTGAATATGAAGCAACAGGCTCGCTCGCTGGCTGACTCTCTCTCTCTCACTCTCTCTCTCTCTCATTCTCATTCTCCTCTCACTCTCTCATAATCTCTCTCTCATCTCTCCTCTCTCCTCTCCTCTCTCTCTCTCTCTCTCTCTCTCTCTCTCTCTCTCTCTCTCTCTCTCTCTCTCTCACTCTCTCTCTCTCTCATTCTCTCACTCTCTCTCTCTCTCTCTCTCCCAGCCATAAACCACACACCACCAGATAGATATTACCAGAGTTGGGTATAATGTCCGTGACTCACGGGAACAATTTGGACTTTTGTCGGAAGGTAACGAGAGAGCATTTTAAAACAGGGGGATGTATTGTTTTTTTTTTTTTTTCAATTTTTTTATATCTAGTACCGGTTGCATTTTTGTGAGACGTGGATAATAAATAAATAATTCTTGTTTGTAGTATGATCAGGAGGGGAGTTTGATATATATATATTATTAGGAGTATAGTGATGATTACACCTACCCTTGATTAATTAAATACAGCAGAGTTTTATATTTAGCATGAAGTTAAAGTGGTTATATTTTTTCCTAGATTTCACTATTAAGGTATGTAACGTGAACAATGTAATGTCATATATAGGAAGGTAAGGTCACAATATATATTTTTTATGTTATGGTACACAATACAAATGTTGAGTTGGAAGTAGCAGTATGCAAATTTTTTTTTTTTTTCGATATCAAATTTTCTCATAAATTTAAAATAGCACATAGATGAAACTCTGAAACCCCAGGCGACCAAGAGGTGGGTGAACTTGAGATATGAATTAAGACTCTTCAAGTTAATACAAGAATGGAAATGTTGGAATATGTGTTAAAATTCGCAGATGAGAGAAAATTTGAAGAAAAAAAAGTTTAAGTGAATAGTAAATAGAATTAAAATTTTAAATGAGGAACAAAGCAAATGAATAGGAGGAGAGAAAAGTTGACTTAATATAGTTTAATGGATAAAAAGCAAGGAAACGGCAAAGGTCGTAATATATGTAAAAACCAAGGAGCGTTCTGAACTGCAATCCTGACTGAATCAAGGCTGGACAATGGCTCTTACTCACAAATATGTCATGAAAGTCTAGGGAAAAAGCTATTCACATTTCATTATCTGACACTCAGGAAAATAATAATAATAATAATAATAATATAAATGAAAATAATAAAGATACTAATGAAAATAATAATAATAATAATAATGATAATAATAATATAAATGAAAATAATAATAATAATAATGTAAATTAAAATTAAAATTAAAATTATATAATAATAATAATAATAATAATAATAATAATATAATAATAATAATAATAAAGATAATAATAATGAAGTAATAATATAAATATAATTATTATTTATTATTATTATAATATTATTATTATTATTATTATCATCACTCTGAGACTTGTTGCCTTTGGTTAAAAATATTTTACATATAACGTTTTGGAAATCCTGCTTACAATCAGAAAAAACAAACGAACAGAACTAATAAATTATAGAACCTTTCTGGCCGAGGAAATATTGAATATAAATCAAGACGAATGTGAAAGAAAAAGTTTTCCTCAGTTCCCTTTTTCTTCTTCCTTAAGTTGTCTACCTCTTGTAATCCTCTTGTTCTCTTTCCTCTCCCTTCCCTTTACCATATTTCTTTACACTTTCTCCTACAAATGTCTACCTCTTCTTATCTGTTCTTTCTTTCTTTGATATATTTTTACCTTTCTCTCTCTCTCTCTCATATATATACCTATTCTTTTTCTCTCACTGTCCCATTCTCATTCATCACACGTCCCTTCCTCATCGTTATTTACTCTTCCCTTCCTCCTCCCATTATCGTAACTATCCTACCTTCCCCTCCCTTCCCTTCAACGTCCTTTCCCTACCTTCCTCCTCCCTTCAACGTCCTTTCCCTACCTTCCTCCCCCCATCATCTTCCTTTCCCTCCCCCTCCCTTCAGTGTCCTGCCTTGCCCTGCCTCCCTTCAGCGTCCCTGCCCTGCCCTGCCCTCCCTTCAGCGTCCCTGCCCTGCTCTGCCCTGCTCTGCCCTCCCTTCAGCGTCCCCTGCCCTGCTCTGCCCTCCCTTCAGTGTCCCCTGCCCTGCCCTGCCCTCCCTTAAGCGTCCCCTGCCCTGACCTAAATTTCCTTCCCCAGCATTTATTGTGAGGTGACGGTGTTAAATTCTCCACCTCACCAGTCATTCCCGGCCACCAAGGTATTATCAGGCTTACTTGGAATTAGAAGCTCCAGTATTAATAATGTGACCCCACCTTGGATTGCTCAGGGACACTGCACAGTATAGTAATGCCCAAAATAATAGTAGTCATTTTACCGAGAATAATATTATCATTATTATTATTATTGGTATACTGTAGTTTTGTCTTGCTGCTACTGCTACTGGTACCACTATTATACAACTACAGCTGCTGTTATTTTTTCTATTTTGTATTAATCGTAATAATGGTGTAGGTGGTCCCAGTATTTATTCTTTTCAATACATAAATAGCTACCGTAATTAGAAGTGAGGATGCATCTATCGTTATATTTGGTTATGTTAATGAAGATGATTAATGATTATTGTTTCACTTAGATATCAACAATAGCTTTTCCTCCCCCTCAAAACAGTTTCCCATCTCTCTCTGCTTGTCCCCTCACTATATGAGTACACACCATACCTCTACCATCCCTGCCATGTCCCCCACACTACACCTCTTCCATGTACCCTATCTCCCCCACACTACACCTCTACCCATGTACCCCATCTCCCCCACACTACACCTTCCATTTCCTTTCCTCTCATCCTCTCTTAACACATTTTTATTCTTACTAACATACCTTTTTTTTCACTCCCACCCTCCACAGACATGCACATTCATCTTTCGCTTCTTACCCTTCCTGCACCATTCTCTATTTCCCTCTCAATATATCATTCCACCACTTAATTAATACACTTTTCACCTTTTGAATAAAATAATAAATACACACTGGATACATATACAAGCATTCATATATCAATAAAAAATACGAATAGTATAAACATCCGTACTTCAATTAAATATAACCATGGCATATTTTTCTTCACATATTAAAATACTTTTCATTAATCTACTTTAGATAAATCCAAGGTTGTATACACATAGGTAATTATCTACTGTAAGGTTTTCTCTATTCAGTCGCTATCGAGCCTCACTCCCTTCCCTTATTATTAGAAATAATAATAATAGCAAAATATTATTATAATATCAGTGATGAATTTTTAATGGTAAATGAATTCCCGAAACCCGTCTCAATATTTACACACTTTAATTCGTCCTAAATCAGCCTAAATTATATAGAGTTGGGAAGGGGCCAGCAGTGTTGCCAAATGTTATAGGACAGTGGCAAGTGGAGAACCTCTGTGATCTGGTAACACTGGCGAGGACAGACAGACAGACAGACAGAGACAGAGAGGCTCAAAACATATTCATCGCCTTACGCTTATAATCGTGAACCTTTAATGTCCCTTTTCCCCCCAGGCCTTGTCGTAGGTAGAGTGGCAAAAATAGATGGTTCCCCTTTCCCTTCCTGTTCTCGTCTCTCCTGGAATCGTAATGGACTGGAAAATAGCTTAGAAAAAATTGGAGGGGGAAAGAAAAAAAATGATGGTTCCTCCTATGGAATTCTTTATTTTTATATTTCTCCCGTTTCCCCTCTTTCCCTTCCATCCTTCCTACCTTTCCTCACTTTCTCTATTTTACCTGTATTTCCTTACCTTACCTGACCTTGTTAATCCTTCTTACCTATTCTCTCTCTCTCTCTCTCTCTCTCCTCTCTCTCTCTCTCTCTCTCTCTCTTCTCTCACACACACACACTCGTATTCTCTCTCTTTCGGATGTATGTCACTGCCCTCAATCGCGAGTAGAAATTCTCACTCACTCTCTTCACCAACCAAGCCCAATACCA